>JBCJKH010044454.1:0-39496 GCA_039877255.1 Loriculus beryllinus
CCAGCATCCCTATAGGCCCCCTTCAGATACTGGAAGGCTGCTCTGAGGTCTCCATGCAGCCTTCTCTTCTCCAGGCTAAACAGTCTTAGGATGCTCATTAGACTGGATCTTCGCATAACATGATCAGAATGTAATTTCTTCATAAATATTATTATTATTGTGCTTTTTTATGGTTACTTTGTATATGAATATATAATATATATATCATATTTATATTATATAACTATAGTAAATCCAAACCTAATTATTGATAATTACAGTAGCAGTATTAAAATCCTGCCTTACTATTTATTCATTGCTGATACTAAATTCTACTCAGTAGCACGCTCTGTAACAATAATCATCATAAAAGAATCCCTCTATCACAAAGAATTTCAGCCTAAACAAGAGAAACTGCCTGGTGATTGGCATTCTTTACATTCCCATTTCAGCAGGTACTTGAATACGGGGCCAATAGTGAAGGTATCAAGATAAGAATTACATATTTAAATTCAAAGCTTAAATGTTTAAATCAAAGCACTTAGTTAGGATCCTTGTTGGAGCAGGGCCCTAAATGGGCATGAAAATAGAAAAGGATCCACCTGAAAAATGCTTTTAAGTTGCTTTTAGTGCATTACTTCTTATATTATTTCTCAATGGAATTTGCGGTTATCTTTTGAATTCCTTCTCAGAAAAAGGAGTCATTTGGCCGAAGTTTTCCTTATCACAAAAATGGTGGTTTGGGCTTTATTTTTTCTCTTCCTTTCATATTTTGGTGTCTTGCTAAAACTTTGCTTCTCAGAAAGGAATCCACGGCCTCTAAATAATCGGGTTATTATTCTGAATATAAATTGGACTCAGTTTAACACACTGCAGTCAGTGAATCACAGAAATGAGCACGTACCCTCTGTGTGAAGTGTTGTCAGCTCTCTCTTGCTGGTGGTTTCTGAAAAAAGAGAAAGTTCTCTCATCAACTAAAGTGCGAGGAGGACGTTTGTCACTGCTTAATCTGAACAGAGCAAATCGGGAGTTCGTGGAATTTATTCCTGTTAGCAAAGATTCAGGCAAATACCTCCCCATTTCATTCAACTTTTTCTCTGTAGTAATGAATCTGCCAAAATATTTTTCCTAGAAATTTGTCAGATGGGGTCATTATTTTTCTTTAAAAAGCCTGAACTGGCCAGAACTACGCAGAAAGATAATAACAGGAGTGAACATTAAATAGAGATGTTTAATTCAAAGGACTTTATTTTTCCGTTAAGAAATGTAATCAGAAGCCTAAAATTAGAGAGGTATCAAGTAAGCTAAAATTGAATCTATCTTTATCAGCAGAGCTAAAACTAGCATGATTTTCCTGTTAGCACCTAACAATTTCCCCTTATTTGTAATGTGTTGGAAATGACACACTCCCTATTACAGCCATCTGATCCCAGTCAAAGATTACTGGCTTACACAAAGCTATTTTCTGCCTTTGATGCACACTTTCCTGTGGCATTCTCTTCTCCATTGACCTATTCACAAGGGGCTGGATATCCAAAGCCTGATATAGCTGTGTGTATCCACCCTTATTTAGCACTGGGGTGCTAGAATATAAGCCAAAGGCTTAGAAAAACTAGCATTGCTTTTTCACCTCTGTCTCAGTTTGGGAGTGCAAAGGTCTTCCCCCTTGCTGTGCTCTGATTGCAATCCATATGAACTAAGTTTTTAATACAGACCTGTTCCCGCAGGACAGGTATTCAGTCTTAGAAGGCTGTAATTTCAGTCGCAGAGCACAGACCCGTGTATGACAACGGAGATAAATATCCCCTTCATCTTTAGAGGAGATTCTGCCTTCCAAGATGAAAACCAAATAACAGAACAGAGTAAGTCTATTTTTGCTTTTCCAGTTAGTTTTTACATGGGTTGAGGAATATTTGGGCTAGCAATACTTTGGCAGTTTGGCATTCCTGCTGCTGACCTCAAGAGGCCACTAATCATCCCAACTATTAAGTTGGCAAAATCATGGAACAATAATCCTGGAATGGTTTGGGTTGGAAGAGACCTTTAAGCTCATCCAGTTCCAACCCCCTGCCGCGGGCAGGGACAACCTTCCACTAGAGCAGGTTTCTCTAAGCCATGTCCAACCTGGCCTTGGACACTGCCAGGGATGGGATGCAGGAGCTTCTTGAAATAAAAATTCCTTCGTATCTAACTGGAATTTCGCTGTTGCAGTTGTGCCTTGTGACTCTTGTCCTGTCTCTGTGCACCTCCAGTAAGAGTCTGGCTCCCTCTCCACACCTCAATAGCCACACTACTATTGAGGACAGAAAAGAGATTTACCCTGAGCCTCCTCCTCTTTCATCCTGTGCTGCAGCCCCCTCAGCAGGTCGGTAACCTCTCCTGGATGGGCTCCAGGACAGCAATTAGTCTACTTTCTTCTCTCTTGGAATTCACTTGAGTAGCAGTAAATGGAAAGGACACATGAAACGGAGAACAGGTCAGAGTGCTAGATTCATTGCAGTGAAGTGCCCAGCTACTGCTTCATCCTTGGGTCAGATTTGATGCAATGGAAAAAGCCAGGCAGGAGGCGGCAGTCAATCAGGTCCTTATTATTACCTGTAACCAGAGGTGGACAAAAGGAAATATCCAGCCCATTCAAGGAAGAGTTAATATGTGCCTTCACCAAGCATTCAATGGCGTCTTTGTCACAGTTGCAGAGGAACTGTTCACAGGGATCCCCAGACTCTGGAAATAAAACAAGGATCCAAACAAGGTACTATTGAAAAACCTTTTCTATCACCTGCTTTTTCCTTCCTGTAAGGTTTGTGTCTATGTTCATTAGTGCAAACCTATTTATACTGTGATTTTTCATGTTAAACACAGTCAAGTTTCACAGTCCAACACTGGTTGTGAAATGCCAATGTAGCCTAAGACAGCTAATTTCTTCTATAGAGTATTAAGGACTAAAGAGCAGTGCTTTGCTGCCTCTAGTTTTCCCATGGAAAACTTAATCCAGCTGATACCAGCTTTGACATTTCATAACTTCATTAATATATCCCTCCTATCTCCAAGAATTCAAAGTCCAGATGCCAAGCTTTTCACGAAAGGTGTGATTTAGTTCTTCTAAAGGATATGAAACAGTTTCATAGGAAATACTATTTTCCCACTTCAAAAACTTCTACCTTTTGGAGTTTCAAAGAACATTGACCTTTCATAGCTGTCACGCTTATATTTCATATTTTTGACATGTACTATTCTTTTAATTCATTTTGACCATTATATATTGGCCTAAATAGCAAAAATGATTTAAATTTAAAACAAGAAAAGGAAATTGAATCAGATTACTTAAGCAAGCTGTAAGGGTGTTGGTTTGGGGATTCTTCTACTCTTTGCTGTTATCCTCAAATCATGTTCTAGCATATCCTCTTTTCTGAGAGCCAATACTTTTTTAAAAGTTGTATTAAAAATCATTAGGCATTAAAGAGCCCCACTCCACACTTGCCAGGACTATACCAGCATTGCATGGAGTAGCTCCTATTGTAACACCATTGTCTCTGTTGTCATTGGTGATACTGCTGTAGCTGAGGAATGTATATAACCCTGTGAACAAATACTTTGAATCCCTCAATGTATATAAAACTGATGCCTTCAAGCTTTGGAAAGGAACTGTTTGTGAGGTCTTTCCCAAGCATCCACTGCACTTCTGATATGTGGAGATATCTCAAGCAATGCCAGTGGACCTGCAAGGTCAGGGAAGCCTCAGCCTGTTCATGGAGCCCTGGCAAGTTTCTACCTATTTGACTTCAGTTTCCCTGCCTAATTGGGCTTTGATACGTCTTTGTATTCCCATTTCCATTCACTCTTGAGCAGAACACTTAATCCCTTAAAATTCCACATGCAGATGTGGTTTCTGCTAGATTTATATATGACTTCGGTGGGTAAAGCAAAATGAACCTCTTGATCATGGTGAGGCTCCAGCATTAAGCTCATGTGATGGGATAATCTTACCACAGGTCAGGTTTTCAGTAGAGCAGCTGACATCTGTAGAAATCTTTGATGGGTCCCATGTGCACTCCATCTCCATCGCTTCCTCGTAGCATTTGCGGTGCTGGAAACAGCATCTTAAAGGATGAAATGACACACAGTGCAGAGAACTTAGTTTCAGTTCAAGCTCAAACTGCAATGCTCTCATGTTGCTCTTACTCAAGAATTAAAAAGATGCTAAAGGAGAAAAAGAGGTCCTCAGTGTCAGTCCCTAGACACAAGAAAGACTGAGTACTACTTTCCCCCAAGTCAGTCTAGTGGGATAAGTCCAGCTGGACGCAAAACTCAATGGTGGGATCAGGTCTGCAGGCTGTGGGAGACAATGCCATATTTGTGTCCTGCTTCAGTACCTGACTTCTTACAAGGACTCCACAGGCACTTTAAATGAGACATCCACTGCCAGTATCTAAATACCCACCCACAGCACCCACTCCCAAAGAGAACCTCGTGGCTCGGCTCTAGAGGTCTTGGATCCAGCCCTGTCATAACCTTTCTTATTGCAGATTTGGAAAACTACTTACCAAGGGTTAATATCTCTGCAGTGCCTTGTGAACCCCTGTGTCTCGCTGAGAATATATAAATCTGTGCAGTGTAGCCCTCTGTTTCTTGTACTTTCTCTGCTATGCAACAAGCAGAATTAAAATACAGCCATGGGAAAGAGCCACAAATGCCTGAAATTCAAACCTCAAATGCCTGTGTGACCACTTGAACTGTGAATAGCAATGAAAGTCAACTAAAACAAGCAGCTCTTCATCAATCATCTCTTCAGCTGTTTTTGAACAGTCATCTCCTTCTATATTATAACAGCATCTGTGTGCACTCACATCAGCTATAAATGAAACATCAGTAAAACATTCAGTCATCATTTACCCCATATAAAATTGTTACAAAGATAAAGCAGGGGGTTGCTGCTTGATTTAGACTGAAATATCCTCATTTCAGAGAAGCAGACTCAGAACATGGTTATGTTATTGAATTGCCATTGGTCTTGTCCATGCTGAATGCAGAGACAACATTAACACTCAAACCCAGCATCTGCTGCCAGGAATCACGATGCCAAGCAATCATGATGTAAGGAGTTAAATTTAACCAAGCTGATATGGGATTTTTGTTAAAGACACAGTGGATGTGTTATTACACATCACCCACTGCCCTGCATGTGCACCCAATGTGAACTGAAGCACTCCTACACTGATCAGAGCAAGGAGCAAACAGGCTCCCTTCTAAGCTACACATTAACTTCCTCACTTCCTATATTTAGGAAGCATTTAATATTTAATTACTTACTATATTAATAAATTATTGCAATATCCCTCACAACCATGGAAGCAGCCCAAGTCCTAACCACAATCACACTTTTGACTTGTTGAAAGGCATCGGTGATGAGATTTGCTTAGGTTGCCAGCATCGGATCAGAGCTCGTGAATGGCAACACTAACTATTCTATGATTCTATAATAGCGTTATCCCAGATGATGAAGTTTCAATGCCCAGTTTCTTGCACCCCAGGGTCTCTACTGCCTGTTGGTTGTTTTTCCTGTTGTAACCCGGTTTAGGAGACTGCTGGAATGTATTGAACAAAGGTGAGGGCAAATAGCATGCAACAAAGAGTCTCTGATGTGGTTCCTCTGCACCACAGACACTACTGTGCCTTGTTTCAGAGTGAGGGTGAAATCTGTAAGCTCCATCAGGAATGGGGTTTTAAACACAGAGCTGATGAAATGTGTCAAGACCCATTCCTGTCTCTGCCTGAGTTCTAGTGAGGTGTCAGCACGTAAAAGCTCCTGCAACTGGATAATTATACAAACTTCCTGCAGTTCTTGTTTGTTTGAAGCGTCACAATCACATCAACCTTGAAACAGTTAATCAGAAAGTATACTTGCCTTCCCTTTGCAAGAAGGGAATTGTGAGATGTGAATTGTCCTCTGGGCATGGTTCTCTTTCTCCCTTGACTATGGAGGATCCTAATGGAGCCCATGGACTGGGCTTCTAATTTAGATATGCAGTAAACTACTCTGGAAAACGGGAAAAGGTTGGTACAAACCTTTTCCAATGCCTTAAAACCCTACAGTGAGATGTTCAGCCCCTGTTTATGAAACAGAAATGGCAGTGACAAAATATGAGCTTCGCAAAACTAGTTTCCAAGAAATAAAGTTAGTGAGAAGATTATGACACACTAGGAACCATGTCTGACAAAAACAGCCACTGGTTTGATGCTCAATTGAGCCAAAGGCGTATCTGTGTCAGCAGCAAAACAATAATCAGTCTCCATTTACTGCAACCTGCAGTGGGGTTGCCATGCTGCTAAGGAAACCTCATTGCAGGGCTGCTAACTGATCTGTAAACACTAAGAGACTCTATGGATGGTTCTTGGACAAACCTGCAGATAAATCATTCAGCCCTTTCTGTATTTATGCTGCTTTGCATTAAAATGAAGCTAAGTAAAGCAAAAGCCCAGGTGCTCAGCTCCATGGGTATCAATGCATTGAACTGATTCGAGCTCTCGTTTCAGCACGTCAACATGAGTGCTCAGAAAAGCTTTCTTAAGAAGTCCCATGGGGTTTTTCCAATAGCAGGGTTAGATTTTCATTTTCCCAGCCATCTCATGCTGGAAATTGAATGGATTCATTTCCATCTAGCTACAGCCACTAGCCCTTTCTGAGCCACTGCTGCCTTCACTCAGGGCATTAATACATTACATTGTTGGAAGAAACTTCTTTTCTATTTAGGCATGGATCCTGATGCTCTTTGAACTGCTTTTCACACCTCACACTGGTATAAGTGAATAACCATTTGATTGTCCTGGCCTGAGATTATGTTTCTTCTCATTAGCCCAGTCAGGGTCTGCAACAGCATCCCTCCAAAGCACAGAGAGGAGTTTGGATGGTTCTGTTCCTGGTGCATGATACTGGGAAAAGCCATTGAGTTACATTGTTCTGCTCTGCGCCTGGATGCTCCAGTGTTCACAACACAGGTATTCAGAGCAAGATCTACTTTACCCCCTGTCACTTGAAGTCATACTTAGCTGTAATTTGATTCTGTTGATGCTTAAATCCCCTTCAGATGCCAACATTTTCATTATAGCCCACTATGACCTTACACAGCTCCCAATACCAATACTTTGGTAAGATTGTAAAGTCACTAAACTTCTTGGATTAATGCTCTTCCACTCACCTTAATAACAGGCCTTCCAGTTTTTGGCACCAACTGAAGGGTGAGACAGAATTCCCCAGTATAAAGAAATTCATGAGGCTTTGTTCAGAAAGATCTACCTAGAATTTAAAGAACTTAGAACTTCTGGGTCAGACTTGTCAGGGAGATGGATATGGTGTTTACTTCTGCTATTGCATTAGTAACCCACCATTGCAACCAATTTAAATCAGCTGTGACACCAGAGCTACACTAGTGGGATTGTATGCAGGTGTGGGGGACTCTGCTTTTATCTCTAGGACGGGACTATTTCTCCTGAATGAAGTGTGGTGAGATGAATTGATTCTGAGCTACAAAGAAAAAGAAGCAAGTGGATCATCATATGCTATAGATTATGAGCACCTTGACTTCATTTGTTTCCAACCCATGCTGTAAGGCAATTGGTATGGGGATTTGGCCCAGCAAAATGATAGTGCTGACCAGCAGGTAGGAAAAACATAGGACAGGGCTGATAACCAGAGTTGAAATTGTCTTTTGTAGGTCATATCAGATATTTAGGTTGTGTGTGTGAAGAATGCAGTAAACAGGGGTGGAAAGTGTTTAGAATGCCTCTGAGTAAAACTCTTTTCTTACAACTGTCCTTAAATTGTTTGGGTAAGTGTTACACTTTGGGTCATCAGAGCATGAGGGCACTGACAGCCAGTCCGGGCAGAAGAGGCTAACACTTACTCATCAGCTTCATCCACAGGGAGTCCTTCCATCTCAAACCGGCAAGAGCAACCGTAGTCTTCAAAATCCCTGGGACAAAGCCCAGTAACACACTTCATTTTGTTCACAAAGTTGAGCAGGGCAGGGAAGTTTGTGAAGATGGACTGTAACCAGGTGAAGTGAGAACCCAGGCAGTCTGGAAGGAGAGCAGCCACAAAATGCATGGTCAATGAAGGTGACGCTAGTGTGGGTCACACATAAGTGATGTTCATGTGGAAACAGAGCCTAAACATGGCAGGGGCATTGAGCAATGCTTGACACTTGTCCTTAAGCCATGACAACACTTAACAGTATTTAGTATTATTATCTTTGGGGAAATCTACAACCTCAATCCCTGTTCCTTTTCAGTGTATATAAAAGGAAAGTCCATGGGATTTCTATTCAGTGCTCAAGTACAACTGGAACACATACTTACCAAAAAATAATGCAACACTTTCCACATTTTGAAAGACTCCATTGAAGAATGTGGCATTGTCTGGATGAAAAAATAAACAAACCACATTTCCTTTTTTAAAAGGTAAATGACAAGAACTGTCCCCAGACTGCCCCTGGTCCTGCTTCAGTTGCTAAACCAGTGTGAGATAAGAGTTACTGTTTGCTTACAGCATGCACCGCTGCGATGCTTCTCTGGTACAAGTGATTCCCCACTGCCATGAGATAGCGTAGAAAGTAAAGCTTAAACCATTCTTACTCAGGATTCTTTCAGGTGTGTCAAGAAGCTCCAGCAGGAATGCTGGCTTTTCCAATCCTTGGCCACCTGCTTCAGCAAACACATTTGAGAAGAAAAAGATTTAAATATAAATGAAAACAACAAATCAAACACATATACTTACTTTATTATGACACATACACTGCAGGCATTTCAAATACCTTCCTACACTACTGAGATGCTTTATCAAAGCCATGAAACACTTGCTTGGCTCCATCTACATCCAGAAAACCCTGGAAGTGTACTGGTAAGTCACACTGACTTCAGCTTAAACTGAGGTATTGCTGCTGGTGAAGATGTGCTAACCCTTGTGGGTTAGATGTGTTAACTCTTCTGAACAGCAGCACTCACTGGGATATATCAGTTGCATTGTATAACACTGTTGTAGTTGCCTAACTACTTTCATTGTCCCAAATGTTTCTATTCTGTAACCCTGTGCTCCTATTTGAAGCATGGTTGGAACTAGATGATCTTAAGGTCCTTTCCAACCCTAACTATTCGGATTCTGTGATTTTATAGTTATTTGAAGACAAGAGGTTTTATTTTTCTGAGTCCTTATTGCTTCTCTTCCCAAACTACTTTTTCTTAATTACATTTTTTCTTTTGAAGATGCTGTGATGTATTTTCTTTCTATTTGCCATGTCCTGAACAAGGGTGAAATCAAGACTTGTTCTTTCCCTTCCCATTTTTTCCCTTTCTTATTTTTTGCATTATTTCAGGAGAGAATGTGTTACTTTGGATATATTTAAACAGAAGTTTTTTTCTTTTAAGGTATTAAAGGTATTTAATGGCTCAAGGTTCTAAAGACTGAAGAACAACCCTAATGTTAAATTCATGGCATAGCTTATATCTCAGAAGCACAGGCATTAGGAAAGCTGTATGTGGTTTCTATGAAAGATTCTGGGAAAGAGCTAGCAGTTATCTTGCCAATCTGTTGCATTTCCCTGCCATAAATGTAAGAGAGTGGAGTACTGGGGTTTATAGATACAGAAGGCTTAAAGCTATGTTTAGCAAAAGATTAGGAAAAAATAGGACCTCTTCCTTAGATCATATATAAGTATCTTCTCATGATGTCTACAACTTTTAGGTAGTGAACAAGATGTTCATGGTGAGAGCCATATGCCTCCAGCAACTCATATCTCAAGTTAGTGGCAGAATATGGATATGGGATTGAGGGAGGTAGGAACAGGTTGTTCCTTTTCTGTTTTTCTTTCCCTGAAAGTCTTGCTCACAATGAAAAGCTTTTAGAAGACCAGAAATCCATCAGAAGTGCCCTTCACTGCAGCAGGTCTGAGGGGACAGACTGCTTTCTACAAACCACACAATTCCTGATAAAGGGTGGCCTTTTCACACAGCTGAAATAGGTCTGTTGGAAGCTTGACAGCCAGGAGTAAATCAGATTCGAGCAAAGCAATGGTGTGCCTTGCAAAATAAATAGCACTGAATGCTATATATTTGTACACGTGCTTGCTAAAGAAAAATTGCCCCTTATTTTTGGCTTACAGCCTTCATTTCTTCTGCAGTGACAAACAGCCTTCTTCCAAGCCATATTCTATCAAGCATATCTAGAGCCATGTTTCGGCACACTGTGTAACACCCTGGTTCAGACTCAGTGTCTGTTGATGAATAGCCAGTGATCATTTAGTCCTTTCAGCAAAACATTGGAAAATATGAAAATCCCATTGAGTTGCAATGAGACAAAGAGAACTGATAAAGCCACATCACAGAACTGCTGAAGTTGCGATGGCTCCAGCATCCTTCACTTGCACTTAGTTCTTCTCAGCAAACTTATTTGCACACACACCATTAACACATACATGTTCGAAGCTCCCATAGAGACAAATCTCTGTCACAGGGTCAGCAGGTCAGTAAACCTGTGGCTCTTCTAATCCTTTCATTGCAAACAGCCATATTTCTAGTTGTCACTAAGTCAAGATCAATGAGCCAATGTTTGCCAATAAGATTGCTTCATTTTGTTTTAATTGTCATGGGATGGACAAAGAGAAAATACTTTCTGGATGAATTATTCTCTTTTCTTCTTTTGCTGTCTTGTCTTTTGGTCCTGTGTTGTTTCCCTGCCGAACCACTGAAAGATTGCACTATGAAACTCAGCCCTTTAAACCTCAGAAGGTACTGGGGATGTCAACTTGTCTTTCTTTTCTCTACAACCTGCTAACTGACTTGTCACATGTCCTGAGGAGACTCATATGATACATCAGCTCTTGGGCTTTTCAGTTGTGTACCTTATCCACAAAACTTTCAGACACATGTAAAAATGTTTCTAGACTGTGCCTGTGATGTTGTCACTCTGGCAATGCTTTTCTGCAGTGTTAACTGAAAAAAGACCATCAAAAAACTATCAGTGCACCTCCAGGTGTGTTCACAATTGTGGGTAATTAAAATGCCATCATTTAGGGCATGGATGAAGTCATTATAATCCTCAGGGAGCAGAAACTTTGACTGTGCTGGGATAAGTCAGGCAGCAGCAAACCCAACTTTTTGACTTATTCAAGGTAAATCACATTAGGTTCTCACAAAGATGCTAGTTCACTCACGGATACCTGCTTTAGTCTCAAAGCAGAGATCAGCAGAATAGATGCCACATAAATATAAATCAACAATCCTCTCCAAACCTAGAAAGAATAACATTTAAAATCTTTGACCTCAGATTGTGCTTAGCTGGGGGAAAAGACTATAAAAATTGTGGCACAGCATTTGAGGTTTGGGGAGAAATCTCCTTTAAACATTATGCAGGCAAATTTCTGAGTGTCTAGATATTACTGAGTGCTCTAGATGTTATCAATATATAGTTCCCTTCACATCTGAGGACTAAATATCCCTTTATTCATAATGGATAAATGGTGTAGATATTTTGGTGTTCTCTGTCACTGCAGTAGGAAATGTTAATAGTCTTTTAGATTTCTATTCGCATAGTAGGAGTCTTAAGGTTCAGCTTTATCAGTATATTTTATCCCATATGTTTTCTGCTAGAACTTTTTTTTACTGACTTCTAATGCTCGCAACCCCTGAGAAGAGAGGCGCCTGGTGAAACTGAAGTAGATCAGTGCAGAATTTAGTCTATGCCAACGTGTTGATCTTTCTTTCCCCTGTAGAAATAACCCCATGGAGTGACTAGAAATGGTGTTAGACCTTCCAAGACTCCTTCTCCTCACCTGTAAACTGCTACCCACAGCACAGGGACTGCAGAGATATGAAATATTCACCCACCCCTGTCACTGGGAAGCTCATTCACCCATGACAAGAAAATCTGAAGAGTTATGTCAAGAAAATTATTCATAGTAAAATTTGAAGGAGGAGCTTTATCTGAACATGAGTTATATTTCAGGATGCACTGAATGGTTTAGAGAATTCAGACAATACATGTGTATTGAATGAGTAGAATCTCTTTATTTTTAACTTGTAACTTCTTTGGAGTCTAAAGGATTTAAATAATAACAAAATGCTAGCAGAAAGAAAGTCGCAGTTTATTTGGTTGTATTTTTAATCCCACTAAATGTTTCTTGCTACACTACAAGTCCTGAGAAAAATACATTTTATAAGAACTCCATATATAAACTTATTTAAGTGTATTTGAGCATTGAACATCAGGTTTGAGTGGGCAGAGGTGTTCTAAGGGATTGCTTCCAAATGCGCAAACTTACAACAGTATTTAGACATAAATTTCAAATAATCATAAAAATGCATTGCTACTTACCACTGTACAGCATCACTGACATAGACACCAGCAGAACTGCAATCATTTTAGTCCAAAGACAAGAAACAGTCACACAGCAGACCGGTGTGCCTGGAGAGTTAAGTAAAATATTAGGCAGAACATTATCTCTTGAAACTGGGAGTGAGAAGGCATCAGCTTAGAAAATCATTGTTTTGTAGCCTGGCCATATTTCTTCTTGATACAATTTAGTTATTACCCTTATAGTAAATACACATATTACGACAATGGTGAGCCTTATGTATCTTCAGATTTTACCAATGTCCTCTATAAACAATATTTCAGCATTGCTTTAGGTAAATCAACAGGCTCAGCCAAAGCACCACAGACAGGGAGAGTTCATTTAGCAATAGAATGATGTACTTGAAGTTTCTTTCATTTTACAAAGAGATTTTACATCTTAGTTGATCTAAGAGGACATTTAAACAATTCTTTATAGTTTAATTCTTTAAATTCTTTAAATCACTTAGACAATTATGCTTAAATGCAGATATTGTGAAACACTGTGTAAATCAAGAGACATTCTGGGATTATTTCTATTGAACCCAGTTAATCTGCAATCCATTATACTAGTTTTCTTCACATCACAAGAATCTTTCCCACTCTGTAGTCAAACACTCTAGTCCGCATTGAGACTGACCTAATGCATCATGTCTTTTCCAAATGATAAATAAATTGTTAAGAGCTTTAAGTTCTGGGTGTGCTTGTCCTTCCATAAATGTATCTAAAGAATTCTTCTGAAGCTTTGCACTAATATTTATTAAATGGCAGACAATGGGGGTTTTTACTCCCTGGTTTAGAATGATTTTCTAAGTCAGGCATGGATTTTTTTACAGCCAAAAAAATGAATATTTATTTATCAGTTTTCAAATATGTATCTACTGTTGATTATTTGCTCTCTTATTGTCAAATATCACATTAATTCCTATTAAAAATTGTATTACTTCATCTGGAAGTGAGATTATAAATCTAACAAACAACTCTGGATATTTATATAGTCTACTATCCCAAATATCTTACCTATACTTCAGTCTACAACTCCACAGTCCCAAATAGCTTATTCTACATTGTTTCCTTCCTGATTCCTGTGTTATAGAGTGCATCTAGAAATGCTTACCTTGAGGGATATTATTCGAAAGCAGTTGGATGGAGGACAAATGGATTTCACCATAGCCAGTACTAAGTTATTTATACCCACTTGGATGTATACCTCACCCATGTGATCACTCCTTTTATCAAAACCACTTCAACATTTATTAATTAGTTCTTCCATAAGATTCCTTAGAGTCATTATGATCACAGTGTATTTTAGTAATGTAGCTCCAGCCATGTAAAGGATCTATACTGGGAAGTCTGTTCTGCAGGTGCATTCACCGTATAATGACCTTGCCTAATACTCTTGGCTGTAATTAAATAACAATCATCTCATTGTTATTAATCACTCACAAAATCTCTGGGGCATGTGAATATGGCTTTAATAGCTTAGCCAGAAGTAGTGCTCAGTGATGAAAGATGAGTGAAAATTTACACAGCTTTAAACACTGGCATTCCTCGGGGTTGAGAAGTCTTCTCTCATCCATCCACAATGGCTCTGATCCAAAGCTGAGTGAAATCCAGGGGAAGGCTGAGTAATGAGCTTTGGGAAGGCTTCTCCACATCAGGAAGATGTGCTTTCTGCCAGGGTCAGACACCACAACCCTTCACAGATGCCATTAACAAAGGCAAACTGTCCACTGAGTTTTAGCATGGAAAAATAAGAAGTCCACAAACTGGAAATTGTAGAAATGCATACATGGAGAGGAGGCTTGAGTCCTCCAAGACCTTCAGAAAGCCCTTTGACACTGTCTCTGCTAAGATCCTCCTAGAGAAGCTGTTGATATATGGGCTGAATGAGCCCAGTCCTGTGGGTTGAAAACTGACTGAACAGAGAGGGACAGAGGGTAGAGATCAGCAGCACAAAGTCTGGTTGGAGGCCAGTAACTATCAGTATGGGTGGCCAGGTTTGGGCTCCCCAGTATGAGACAGACATGGACAAACTTGAGACAATCCAGGGAAGGGCCATAAAGATGATTAAGGGACTAATTTCTGTGTGAAAGCAGCACTTGTCATCTCTCATACGAGGAGGGGCTGAGAACTGAGACTCTTCAACCTAGAGAAGGCACAAGGGAGATCTAAACAGTGTATATAATATGTGGAGAGGGTGCTCAGTGACACGACAAGAGGTTCACTGTGAACATCAGGAAATGCCTTCTTACTGTGAAGTGACCAACCACTGACACAGGATGCCCAGAGAGCTTGTGGAGCCTCCCTTTCCCTCCCCTCCTTTGGAGGTGTTCCAAAGCCATCTGCACACGGCTTTGGAATCACAGACATTTGCAGTCACTAGGCATCTGGGCAACTGGCTCTAGATGGCCTTGCTTGGGCAGGGGCAGTGGACCAGATGACCTCCTTGAGGGGCTTTCCAACCTCAACCATTCTGTGATTCAGTGATTCTCTATGGATTCAGTACTGACAGGTTGACACGGAATGACAGGGACCAGTCATTTCTGTGACCACAGTTGCCAAGGAACTTTACATAAGATTAAAACATGGCAGAAATTAAGTGTTAATGATATCAAAATTCATTTTCATGTGGGTTTTGGTGTCTCCATTTGCAGTATCCAGGGACTGCCCAAAGAGCATTTTTACTGCTTGAATATTTTCAGCTTGACAAATCATAGGGGTCTTGACTGAGCATAATAATAAACACAAGTCCTCTGAGATACTGATTTGTCCATATGCCACCATCATTTCTGTACTTCTGCCAAACATGCATAGAGGTTTTTCAGGACTGAAAACCCTGGAATATGGGAAACAAATATGTTTTCCGAGGGCAGCCAATGTGTTCACTTTTTTCATGAAGCTTCTTTATTCCTTCTCTTATTTTGAAGTTTTTCTCATTAATTTTCATTATTCCCCTGGGAAAGCCAAATGTAAGTCTCACAAACACAACTGTGACAAGAAGGTTGTCATTCAGGACAGGTACCATTAATCCTCTCTCAATTCCTTTCACAAGATACCCATTACCTTGTGATACCTTCTAATTCTGTCCCCACGAACACGCTTGGGCAGTAGATCTCATGCCTTTCCAGGACATTAGAGCGGAGATGGCTGTGACCTACCCCCAGTGCCAGACATGGCTCAGGTACAACCTATTGCATTACACAGGCCAGCATACTGTCTGAGGACTTGTACTCCTGAAGGAAAAACACAGAATGATTTCTTCTAAACACAGAAGTGCCCTTTAGCGTGGAGACCAGTGCTACAGCTCAGAGCTGATTAAATTTATTAAACTAATAACAAAACACTCTTTAAAAAGGGAAGCCTTTCCAAAAAAATACTTTTTGATGCTTTTTAGTCAAACCTAAGAAACCCCACAAGGTTAAACTGCCTTTAATGATTGTTTTCTGCCCTTATGTTCTTGTTTCCATATCCTTCTGCCTGAGTTCTCAAAAAACTTACCTATAAAAATGTATGAAATAATATGAGTGGTTTTCTTTTAAATCACATCTTCAGGTTTTAAGATGCTTTTGTGAGATTTAAAAGCAAATCAGTTGCACAAAGATGCAAAACACCAGGCAAAATCCTTTTTGTCTTCAGTATTTCAGGTTGCTTTTAAATTACTTTGTGTTCATTAATTGTGATACCCTTAATTATAAATAAAACTAGAATGAACTATTTGCATTCACTACCCAACCATATAAATGCCTTTTATACAATACAATTTTTAAAAGCCTTTCAATGCTTTTATTGCAGTTACATCATTTGTATAAAATACATCTGTTTTTACACATTCACTTTGCAGTGCCTTAATGGAAGACACATTTCTAGGTTAGCATATGGTTAATAGCTTGCCTTGTTATAAATATTTGCAAATAACATGTTGCATCCTCATTTTTACACTGAGAAAGGAGACAACTAAAACTGCCATCGATCTTCCAATTCACTGGATAATTCCTCAGTGCTCTAGACTGACGTACAGATGTTTTTAAGGCATTTTTGTTTTAGTGCTGGAAAGACATAAAAAAACCTGTCATCAGAAGAGGTTTTTACAAGGAAAATGTTAAAAACATACATAAAGCTTAAATAGTTTTTTAATACCTTAAAAAATCATTACCAGTAGTAAGAGCTGTTTGATGAAATACAGAAAATACTCTGTGGATATCTAAAACTTTTGTTATGCTTTCATAGTAAAGTATGGCTTTATATAAAGAGAAAATGTACTTACTTTGGGAGTAAGCAACTCTTTTGACTCTTGCACAGACATAATTTGCATTTTTCAAGAACCAGGAATAGTATTCAACACAGTACCTAAGGATGTAGCGGAGATGTTATCTTTCATGAGCACAGCTGTATGCACAGCATAACGTTAATATTGAATATGGAAATAAAGAGATAGAGTTTGATCTTGATATTGCCATTAGATATGTGGAAAAAATCAGCTGAGCATTATTCATGTAGTTTGAATACTGGAAGCTAGATCAGGTCTTGGTCATTTGGGTCTCAGGCAGTAGCTACAGATTGTCAAATAGAAACATTAGTGATTGAAAACTGCCATTTGAAAATAGCCTGATGGAGTATTTTAAGCAGAGAGAAAGAAAAAAGCTAGTGCCAGGCTTTACCTCATGCCTTCCTTCCTGGAATATCTTCTCTGACCAACACAGAGGCACAGCTGGAAAAACCTACATAGCTCCATCACACAGGGATTGATCTTCTGCACTAGAAGAGTGACAGGAGGTGAGGTCACACGGGACTCTTTGAGCATCGCCTGTGAACACCCTAGGGAAAAACACAGCTCTGAACTAGTTCAAATGCTTCTCCCATTAAATGTCTCGCAGTGCCTTATCTGGGCTATGAGAAACATGCAGGTTAATACACTCATAGAGATGTCTTAAAATCAGATCTGGATGAGGCAGATACAGGCAGCCTGGCAGTTGCTTGAATGAAAGCCCAAATATGTTGTTTAGCTCATTATTATTTTTCATTACTGGTGAGTTACTTAAAACCACATTGCTTTTATTCACCACAGATGTAAGGAACAACTCTAAAGATGCAGTTTATTTATTATTACCTGTTTAGGTTGAGATTCAGCTGCCACTAAAGCATCGGTTTTCCACAGTGCAAAACAGCAGGACAAAGAACCACAATGTAGACTTGTTACCTTCGGTAGTTTCTCTATGCATATGCTCCTTTGATGAAAAATTCACTTCAAGCTCTGCATGCTTCCCCACACTCACCCTTCAAATCTGAATCCTAGATTAAAGATGACTGAGCTAATAAACAAACAGACTCTCACTGCTCTCACCATCACTTGCTTTTTTAGCCTCATTAACAAAATAAGCGTGATTTATGCAGAGTTACGCCTTTCTCTCTGTCTGTCAGTTTTCTCCTTCTTGCTTCTAGTGACTTGAATAATAAGCTCATTTCAGCCCAGTTTTTAGGGACAGGTAAAGATTCTCTGGATAAATACATTCCTACAGGTTTCATTAAAACTGACAAGTAATGAGAGAAGAAAAGGTCAATCTTTTCCTGCAGTGAGAGGAAGGTAGGTGAAATTTCTCCATTTCACTATTTGCTTGCCAGGAGCCAGCTGTTGAATCAGTTTATTTTCCTTCAAGTGACTACCATTATATTACCTTAACTTGAGAAAAACACAGGGAAATGGTATACCTGGCAATGGCCTCCCTCTTCCCCTCTCTTGAGCCAGCCTAAACGACAATATCTAGTTTACTCTGTTCATTGAATCTTCTGCCATAAGCAGCAAGAGAGAAACATCTGAACACCAAACATTTCATCCCAGCAGCAAATGCAGCTGTTCCGTACTGCAGGAAAAGCAATACAACAGAGTGGGTGACAGCAGCTTATAACGAAATCCTGCATTGCTCTGTGTTTTTTCAGTGCCAAATACAATCTCTCTTCAGACTCCCTTTCTGTTATAGAAAAAAAAGGCAGGGTGAAATTGAGAAGGAGGGAGGGGGAAATTAAGAAAAGGTAAGGCACACTTGAAGCTCTTTTTCAGCTTTTCAGGGCTTTTTATCATCATATTAAGAGAAAAGGCTAACATTTGCTAGTCTTGTCTTCTCCAAAGCAGTGCCTGTCACACATCATCTTGCACCATAGGAACCATTATGATAGGGCAGAATAAAGAACTTGATAGAAAAAAGAAATACAATATTTACAATATGGTAAAAGGCTGCCAGAGCATGGCTAAACCAGGTCTGCAACCACATCTCCTTTGCATATTTAATGACAGACATTATATTATTATAATATATTATATAATATATTATTATTATTTAATTTTATAAAAAATAATCCATTATTATATAATAACTGAGGAGGAGATGCTGCATGTGAGGGCATGCTTTGGGTCACTACAGTGAAAGCCACTTGCCCTGCAAGGCATCACATCTGACCCTGGGGAGCTGCAGGCACACACATTGTGCTGTCCTTCCAAAGGGGTATCTCTCCTAAAGCAGCATTCCAAATACAAGGGACATATCTGCAAGCGTCATGCTGTTGCCCTGAGAAGATAACATGGACCAGGCTGTGAGAGGGCACATTTGAATCATGTGGTTGTCATATGCACCCACTGGGGTAGACGATCCCAAATGTGCAGGGTGATGGTTGACTGCAGTGTGGCTTTGCCATTTGCATAACTTTGGCCATATGCAGATAAAGAGCCCTACTTGAAGAGAATAATCCCTTTAGACAGTGGAATTGCATTTCCTCGTTCTCATGTCTCACATACTTTATAGCTTTGGACCATCTTATGTTATGTGATAGGAGAGGTTACGGGGGTTAAATTTGGACTAATGAAGTTCTGTTGAAATAAGGTTGAGTTGTTTAGTGCTGACAAGAAGTTTAATATAAAACGGCATTCATGGGCAGGAGGAAAATAAAGGCTCTGCCAACCTGAAAGAGATCGCTATGATCCCATTTTTCTCCTGCCAGCACTTGCCCAAGGTAGCAGGAGTCCTGGAACAATGGGCACTTGATGCTCCCAAACTCACAGGCCCCTCTGCAAGCTGGTTGTGTGTCAAAGGCATTGCACAAGTATCAGGAATAATAAGTAAGTCAAGGATGGGCAAGAAGGAGCCCCATTTCTGTTAATCTCAACAACGTTTCATAAATGCCATTAGATTTAGGCTTTGTCCACTGAATAGCATTTGACAAGCCTTGATTTTTTCCCACTCCATGGCACTTTAAAAACTAATGATATCTTGCTTTAATCAACACTCTTCATGCTAAGAACTGAACATCAGAGCATGAAGCAGTGAGGTTTTAATAAAAGTTGTCCATGAAAAGTAATGTAGAGTTGCTGTGAATAATTAAAACTTGCTAATGGCCACCCTCCAATGAATCTCAGTTTCCACTGCAGTGGGTACTTGCTCTCCTGCCTAACAGGTGTTAAATACTTCATGCAAGCTTCATTTTCCGGCAGAAATTCAGCTTTAACTAAATGCAAATTGAACAACTGCAGTTTCAATTTGGGCTCATCTATGTGGGAAAGAGAAGTCAAACAGAAAAGCTGCAAGTTAAATTGCTTTGGTTTTCATTTTGGACAATCACTTGATTTATATTAATGCTGTGTTTATTTAACACTGAAAACCCCTGTCAATTATGTTACATTTAATTTTATTTGGATTGAATAGTATGTTTGCATCATTGTTGAAATTAAAATATTCAGTGCTTCATAAAAATGTGTTATTTCTTCTGTAATTAATTTCTACTGTGAAATGTATTCTTTTTTTTTTTTTTTTTTATTCAATTCATAATTTCCTACAGTTTTGGATAGAAATTTTAAAACGAATGAAAAGTGGGAGTTTCTTTCAGAATTGTCTTTTCTATGAATTTTCGTTCCTAAGAAATCGAGTCATCTTAAAGGGGTCAGAAAAATGAGGAACCACAGCTCCCCATGCAGAGCTCTGTTCTTGCCTATTTGAAATTACCACGTTACTGTCACAGGCAAGTAAGTGACCAATTCTTGCTGCAGTAAACAGACTTTTCCATTATTAACTCAGTATCACATCTTTCTGACACTGAGATTAAATTTTGCTGCCAGTGAAAAGCAAGGATATGGCTACTGTGAATAATTCAGAGCTACAATATCCCTCCCTGCATTCTCCAATATGCACAGTTGCATATTTTATCAGTTCACATAAGCTTTTGTAATTTAAGAAATGACTTCTTGGGATAAGGTCTCAGACTTCAGAGTACTATGGATGCCCTTCATTGCTTTACAATCCCACTGTTCAACATATTTCTTCAAATGCATGACTGATATATATGCAGGTAGACAACCTCTGCCATCCTGGTTTCCAATGGGGAGGCATTAATGACTCCATTCCTTGGTCTTATTGAAATCCGTGTTTCCCAGTCTGTTCAAAAGGGGCTGGTTCCCAGTCTGTGTTTCTACAGCATCTATAGTGTTGCCCACTACACAGATATTGGCATGTGGATGAACTGGACTGTGCACATACTGGACATACAAAAAACTTGGGTTTTGTGCAGAAGTTTTGGTGATGAGATTTACCATAGAGTATTCTGCTGCTCCCATCAAGGTAAGATCAAGATAGGTCTCCCAATAAGGCCTAGTTAAGCTGAAATTCTTCTCTTCACACCATCAAAAACATTAAGAAGTCAAACCATATTTGTGTAATGTGACATTGACTCATTTTGTTTATACAACCAATGTATGTCATGGGGGTGAGGACTCGTATTTTGAACTCTTCTTTAAACAGAAGTAAAATGAGAGAGAGATGAAGAAGGATATTTGGCTTCCTATCTACATGGATCAAAAACTCCCTTACGTCGAGAACTGCTCCTTGGCTCAGCACCTATGAGTCTTCTCCTTGGAAACATATCTCAGTGGATAGCTTTTTACTGCATAGTTCTCAGCCCTCCCAGGCAATAGTTTCTTCCCCCTCTTCCTTGACACTGCCTTTCTGCAGGACTTGTGTTCCTATGATCACTTGATGTTGTTGTCACACCTTGATTTCCATGGTCAGCATTTTTACCTCTGATAACATTATTTACTTTTGACAACGAATGCTCCACTGAGCTGGATGCTCTCAAATACTTTCTGAATGCTTTTCAAATAACAGAGAAGGACCACCAGGTTGCAGAGTTTCCCTTCATGTGAAAACCTGCTGCTGAGGCTCAAGGTTTCATTTTACCTCTCCTGTTTTGACAGGCAAAATACCAGCAGCAGTTTTCTCTTAGTCATATTTATGAGGAATTCATACCAAAGACCCACGATTTCCTTTGACAATAACAGAATGGTGCAGTTGATTTTCCATGTTTCCTACTAATCCATCACAAACCATTTAATCAGCATTTGTCTTTGCTCTCCTCGCCTACCATCCTTCAGAATTTTCAGGCTTTTATTTGTTCTTATTATGATTAACTTTTTTTTTGTTTTATTTCCTAAATGTCCAAATAAAGCTTTGAACAAGTATTAGTTGACTGGCATTTTAGTTCTAAAGAATTAAATTGGTTCTGAAGACTCCTCAGGTATCAAATCTAAATGAAGACCCATACAATTTTGTCGCATATATTATCTTTGCACTACTATGCTTCCCTTAGACAGTCACCACATGGAAACACAAGCAGTTGAAGGGCAGATTTCCAAAGTTCCCTTTGGTAGTCCTCACTACCAACAACACTTGTGTTCCCACTCAATTGTGGTAGCAGCAGAGTCAACTTCAGTGCAGGGACCAAGAGCAGCCTTTTCCCAGAGCACCCCATGAGCTCTTAGCTCCTTCTCAGCTCTAAACATCCAAAGTGGCAGGACACAGTCATAATACCAGGAGACCCTGGAATTGTACTATGGGAGTTTTCACACTGCCATCAGTGGTAGTTTCCAAATTTCTCTTCCTATTTTGCTGCACAAAACAGCAGACAATAACTGTGCAGGCCTGGAATAGAGGCACATAGATTTTATCTGTATCCCAAGGGCAGGCAGTCTGGATATTTCCTCCAGTTATAAGATCATAGTAACACTGATGTACTTTTCATATTGCTATCAATACTAGAACATACACACCAATGTATCCCTCAACTACAATCTTAGTTGGAGCATATAATCAGGAAGTGTAATTAATATACATTCAACTTCAGTTGTGTCTTGCTTGCTGTTCAGATGGCCAAGTGGTTGAGTTTCCAGTGTGACCACTGAGGGTGAGAACACCAGACTGGGGTGGAAGGATCACAGGGGTACTAAAGATGTCTATACAATGGGGTGGATTTTACCTAGATGTTAGGTGTCCGTGATGCTGGTTCCTAGAGCTGCAATAGTTGTGTTCTGTCCCCAAGACTGAGACGTGTGCTGAGATTTATTCCTGTTGTGCTTCTGAGCACTGCTCCTCATTTGTGAATTTGGATGTAGGAAGCCTGGACTCACACACACACACATGCTCAGCATCCAAAGTAGGTGATGGACCCTCCCAGAGTTCAGACTCTCCTCTGGCATTAAATTAGGTCCAGTTTTTCGAAGTTTCTTACTAAACACTTATCTGTAAATATCATTTGATTGCCAACATGGGTATATGATACTTATAAGTGGAGTGGTACAACTTCTTATATTAACTCTTAGTTTCTAACTCCTTATTGGTGTTATCTAAAGTAAGAACTGAGCCTTCCTGAAAATCTAGGAGATAAAGATCCTTCTCTAGCTCAAGAGAAACTTTGCAGTATTCTAAATTCAGGGCAATTCTGTAGATTCCATGTGGCATCGATTGACTTAATAATTGTGTTTGTACCAAAAGGAAGATTTAAAGCATGATACTTTCTTTCAGAATGAATCAATTTCAAGGTACTCCAATCCGTGTTAAAATTAACACATGGGGTACATAGGTTGATTTTATCACCTTAGTATTATTTGTATTTTGAATGTGTGATTGTGTATGATTCACGAACAAATATGGAGCGGTCCCTTAGACATTCTGGGTGGTTTACATAAATAAGTCACATAAATGAAATATGCATATTGTTTCTGTGTGGCAAAACTTGTATATTGATGTAGTTTTGAACATATACTATCATTTTTGGTGCATGAGTGCAGTTACTTACTGGTAGCTGAGTAAAGTTTCAGGCTCACGCCAGGCCTGTAGGGTGGCACAGACAGCACTGCAGAAGGCAAATCTGACAGAAAGAAAAGAATAGAACTTGCCTTGACATCATTGAAAAATAAAGAAGGAAAAAACCCTTCTGAAGTCACAGACCATTGATAAACACTTACATAGACACCGATGTATAAATACATCCACAGTCACCTATTTCTATAAATGCTATTTTCTATTTCGCAAGTGTTCCATCTGACACGCTTTGTTATTAGCCCACATCAGTCTCACCTGGCTCTGTTTGTATGAGTTTGCTGGTTTCTTGAGGAGACACTGTCTGCATCCAAAATGCATCCATGTCACCTGTGGGAACAGAAAGACACGTGCTCCATGTCATTCAGGTTATTTGTTATTCAGCTGTCTACTGAGAAGTATTGCTCCCTCACCCAGCACTTCTAGTGGCACATAAAAGTGTCAAGATGAAAAAAAGGAAGGGCAAAAGCTGTACTTTACCAGATCTTGAAAAGTTCATGGGCCAGGGAAAGGTAGGATTTGAAGAAAGTGTGTAAATGGAGACCAAAAGAAGCAGCTCCATATTGCTTTTCCACAGCTCTGCTCACCAAATTTGGAGCAAAATGTGAGGGAAGACCTGGATGTCAGAAGTACTCATGAGGAGCAAGACTTAGTTTTCCCCCAAAGGATAAGGAACTACAGGATGGACCCTATAACTGATTTTAGCATTTGTGCAATAAACACATTGACTCACTAGTGACTCAGAATGGGTCTCCCTAAATGGAATCCTAATGCTGTGGGCTTAGCCAAAAGCACTAGCAGGTAAAGTTGGTGTCAGTCCTCCTCACTGTACTCACTAGGGCTGGGCTGCAGGGCTGGCGATGGGGTTGAGCTCCCCCCTGCAGTCAAATGGGGTCTGGCTGTGCTGAGTGGTCCAGAAGCATCCACATGTAGTGGTGGAAACCACAATTCTTTCACTCCAACCGTCTTTGGCCATGGTGGGGACCTCACGGTGGTGATTTCCTCCCCTTTCTGGGCAAAAGGGATCCTGGTAGCTGGAGAAGCAGGAGAGGTGGAGGCAGGGCACCAGCTACACGCTGTGTGCTGATGCCCCGTGCTAGCAGTGAGCATAACACACTGGGGAACAATATGTAAATAACAAAAGAAGAAGCTGAAATGTTTTTGCAAATTCAAGGTTTTTTTCTTCTCATAAATTATTTTTTTTATTTCCTGAAGGCCTTCACTACAAAGGAAAGAGTTGAAAGCTCGTTTAGGTGAAGGGGAGCAGGCAGGTACTGGAAGTTAAGTAGTGATGACATTGTGTGGCAGGAATGGCACTCAGGCTTAGAAGAGGTTAAAAAGGTTGGTATGCTGATAAGCAAATATAAAAGCTTATAAAAAAACCAGCAGTCTGACTAGAGAAAATGCAGTAATTTTGTTGTAGAGAGATGCAGCTGAAGTGCTGAGGAGGCATGAAATCAAGGTCTGAATTTCTCTTGGCTTCTACTACATGCAGGCAAGTGTGAAGCCTTCTTTTATGGCTTTCACAATGAGGCAGACTAACACTTATCTTGTAGCCCTGTGGCGAAGATAAGTGCACTGAAGTTTATGAAATGCTCAGGTACTCACAACTGAAAGTCACATAAAGTCAAAGATGGAGAAAAACAGAGGAAAAAAGATAATGAAAAAAAAGAGGAAGCAGTTTAATCTGTCTTTTTTTTACTGTTGTTGTTTAAAACCAACAACCATTTTTCCTTTACTTCTCTGCCTTGTTAGAAAACTTCTTTTTCTAATAAAAGGTCTTTTTTACAACAGTTTTCTATCCTCCAGCTATTCAATGCATTACTGACCTGATCTTCTGCTGCTTTGGACAAGCTTCTATCTTACTGTGTAACTGTAGTTCAACATCACAGCACTGAGCAGCAAACATACCTGATTGCTTGTCTAGATGTTAATCAAGGAGAATATGAATTTAGGTCTGACAATATTTGCTCACTTTTAAATGTCCACACATGTTCTGCTGGTGGATCCACTGTTTTCTTTGGGTCTTCCTGTAATTTCATTACACTTGAAAACATCGAGTCTAGATCTTTGAGGTGTGAGAAGAGAGGGTTAGGACACTCACCATCCATTGCATATTGTGTGATAAAAAGGGAACAATTCAGGTTCTGGTAGAATGGAAACAACAGTTGTCTTCTTTAATTAATTTTTGGCAAAGTGATATTTTTTAAACAGGAGAGAAGCATCCTACAGCTTCCGGCACAGGTAAACTGGCCCCTGATTTCACTACCTATCTGCTTGCTTGAATCAAGCATAGAAAATAAGAAATAGCCATGGGCAGCAATGAGATGTGATCACTTGAAGGGCAGCTCAACCTGGCAACGCAGCATTGGGTGGAGGAGCCTCGCAGCATAGTCTGAATACATCCAACTCATTTCTGAAGGTAACTCATGTGAAGGTAGGAGGTTATTTATGCTGAGAGCTAAGGAAGATGTCATTTAGGTTAACTGGGAGCCTCTCCCACCTAGTGCTGAATTCTGTTAAAGCTCTCATCTCAAGATGTTTTGTTAGTTCTTCCACAAGAAGGTCTTGTAGCCAATGATGTATAAGTTTGTGAACTTTACTTATAGTCATAATGTTATTAAATCTAATAATATAAAATATTCTATTTTAACGATAAAGCTAAAATAATGTGTATATATATAAGTAATGATAAAAATATGAAATAATATTTTTACATTATGAAGATAGGGTATTCATTGCAAGTGCTACCTGGCCACGGTTTTCATTGTTGTTGCTATTTTCTTCTACTCCCCATGATTTACTTACCCGGGTCAGAAGATGTGTTACTGGAAAATGTATAATTAATAAGAGGAGACTTCTCCAGCACTTCCCAAAAGTCAGACAGATTTCTCCCTGCAAACGGAAATGATTACAAACATCAAGAAAGGCTTCTTTCTGAATGTAAACCATCACTGAGAATAAGTAGGGCAATATTTTGGGGTGGAATAGTTTTACCTGTCTGTCCTGTCATCACACAGATGTAGATGCAATCTGAATCATTGCTCTGACGCACTGAAAGGCAAAAATTGTAAACCAGGGCATTGCTGCCAGTTTTCTTTATATGATACTAGCTTAACAGTTGAAAACACAAACACAAAACGGTACATGGCTACTGCAGCTGGACAAATCATTTTCTTCTGACCTGATTTTTGACAAAATCCTTGAACCAGCATCAATCCAAATGCTAATATTTCCATGGGAAATGTTTCTATGTAATTAAAATTGCAAATTACAAATGTTTTTCCATGGGAAATGAATTTCTTATGATTATATAGCCCACAGTTCTTCTTCAGGAATCACAATTTCCCAAACACCAGTATTAAATAGTAACCACCCAAACTTTCAAACTAAACATAGCTGCTAATAGAAGCATTCATGTCTCTATGTTATATATATCCACACTTTATATGTATCTTGTTCCTTTAAGGAGACTTGTTTACAAGTCTTGCTTTGCAAGAAAAATTAGAGCAATGGGCTTTTATACACATTTCTATGTTTGTCTCCATGCCAGGAGTACATCAGTGAAATAAGACAATGACAAATCTTAAAAGGAAATGCAGACCTGAGAGAATAGAAGTGGATTTGAATATTTCTGTGAGATAGCTGCTGGAGTTTCCAGTAATATCAACAAGTAAAGCTGTGAAATCTGGACAACAAAACAGAGAAAGTTTATGATTGAAAACACATATTCTATCATTTATACGAAGTCAAAAAAATCACTTTTATATGTGATCATATTTTTGATAAAAGCTTGTATGTGATAATGGTTAAAATACTTTAAAGTTCAAAATGTTTCTGCTGTATGGCAGAGGACTTAAGAAGCCACTGTAACACTCTGCAGAAATATATATCAACAATGATATCCAAACTAGCATCAGAGGACATCCAAAGCCTGTATGCTCTGCCTGCACCTACTGCCTACCTATCTGCCATGTAGAACCATCCAGGAGGTATCTGCTTGTCTCCTCTGAGATTTACTTCAGAAATACTGATGATGTGGTTGTAAGCTCAAAACAGTGGGTAGTGGTGATATGGTGTTATGGCTTTTTCATAACAGGTTCTAGCAGTAACAGTTCTCACTTAGGAAGTGACAGACATGAGGCCTATGTTGGGCTATGAATTCTTTCTGCCTTAAAAGATGCTCTCATCACCAAAATGTTCTGGATTTGAGGCAGAAAGTTTAACGTTTCTCCACTATCCTCCAAGGAAGACAGGGTCATTATGGAATAAGGCTTGTGAGATGTCTGGGTCCAGAAAAAGCCGTGAGAGCCATTGCAGCTCATGTGTGTGGTCATCACATGAAGCTTAAAGAGTACAGGTTCTGGTCACCAGCTGTTGAGCTACTTTTGATATCTTACGTTAACCAGCCATAGAATCCACTCAGATCCATCCTGGAATGTTAAATACAGTGAGATCAGGGGTGTGAATGATGACTGTAGGTGAAGGGTTTGGCCAACAGCATTTTACAGTCCATTAAACAGCCCTATGAACATGTTAATCCTTGCTTTTCACTCTAAGGCTTACTGAAGTTATTGGAGGCTATTGGTGCAGAGTAGCCACTGTTTATCTCATGTGGGTCATCTCAGTAGACCTACAGTGGCTGTGTTGTGTCTTCTGCACTGCTCTTTGTTTTCTGGAAAGGAAAGGGAGGTCTTTCAGCTGGGTAAACCACACCAGTCATTTAATTGATGGCTTCATTCCAGTCTAGCTGGCTGGATGCAGCCCTCTGAGACTGAGTTCAGTGAGCTTCCCCAAAGGTTCAGAGAAGCCACTTGTCATGAGTTATGGCTTGTACTTCAGTAAGGTGATGCTACTCATACGGATGAAGTCTACAGGATTCAGGCTACAGCTTACAGCTCCAAAGGAAATAATTAATCTTAAGTACACGCAATTGCCAGTGTCTCCTGTGTACCCACCTGTCAAGTCATTTGTCACATTGTTCAAACAGTAGCAGTAATGCATAGGGAACTTGCCAGGGTCAACATTTTTCACATTGGAAACTGTAGGGAGAGACAGAGAAAAATCAGTATCTTGATGCAGGGGCTGTGTGAGGGAAAATGCTCCTGAGCAAAGAGCTGAGGCACTCACTGTTATAGATGGTGACTGATACTTTGTGGAAGGCAAATGAGCTGTAAGACGTGACACTCAGCAAAGAGAAGAGCTTTTTGGTACCTGCGGAAACACATACCCATGCCATTAGTGGTTGAAAACAATTATGGGAACAGCATGTTTTGACTCAGCTCATTTAGGAGACAGGCTGAGGGAGCTGGGGTTGCTCAACCTGGAGTAGAGAAGGCTCTGGGGAGACCTTAGAGCAACTTCCAGTGCCTAAACAGGTGCTGGAAAAAAGTTGGAGAGGGGCTTTTTACAAGGATATATAGGGACAGGACAACGGGCAATGGTTTTAAGCTGAAAGAGGGGAGATTTAGATTAGACATTAGAAAGAAGTTCTTCCCTGTGAGGGTGATGAGGTCCTGCCCCAGCTTGCCCAGAGAAGCAGTGGCTGCCCCATCCCTGGCAGTGTTCAAGGCCAGGTTGAAAGGGTCTTGGAGCAATCTGGTCTAGTGGAAGGTGTCCCTGCCATGGCAGGGGATTGGAACTGGATGAGCTTTAAGGTCCTTTCCAACCCCAACCATTCTATGATTTAATTTCTAAAAGACTTCTGAGGTGAAGATAAAGCTGCCTGAGATTCAATTCTTCCTCATTTTCACTGAGGGAAGGATCACTTGTATTAATATTTGTTGTTTGGGTTTTTTTTTAATTCAAACCTACACTGGATTATAAAGTTCTTTCTAAAGGCATCCCATAAGTAACTATGTTGTGTCTATATAGAAACACACACTACTTTCTAAATTCTTTATGTCAGACAACTAACTTCATTATAAATGTGCAAGAGTAACATGCTCCTGGAATCAATTCTGCAGGCAGACAGCATACATTTATGGCTTCTCCTACTAATACCGTTAATCCTTTATCTCATTCACCACTAGGCTGACAGCCTGTGTGACCTACCCAGCCTTGTCCCATTACCCCTGAGCACCGTGTTCAGCATTCCATTCACCAGCTCTGTCAGGTTAACAGCAGCCAGATCCACGGACTTCGCAGGCAGCTCTGAAAAAGAAAGGCTCTCTGAGCATCTGGCTGCATGAAGGCACAAGGAAAAGGCCATTTATCCCCTGTTTATATATGGGAAAACATCTTCCAGAATGGGAAATAGAAAGAATGAGCAGATTAAGCATTGGAATTCACTAAAAAATAATAAAATATTATTTTATAATAAAATAAAGATGCAAGGAGTGCAAAGGGGAGCCTGGAAAATAGCAAGGTCAAGCAGGCAGTGCAGGTGCAGGATAACATTGAGGTAGGGCTCTTGGTCTCCTCTTCCCTTGACCATGCCCTTGAGGGGTTGCCAGGGCGTAGAGCCAGTCCTGGTATTTGGGTGCCCTCTCGTGCCAGGCAATGGGTATTTGCTGTCAAAAGAGCAAGGAGGAGAAAGTGCCCAGGAAAGGTCCCCCCTTCCCCAGTGCTATGTGGAACTGGGATGAAAATATAGATCTGATTCTTTTTTCAGCTACCTTGATGGCTATAATGCCACTGCAGAATAAATGGGCTGCAGCTGAATCACGCTTCTCTTTTCAAGTGATTTCTGTCACCGCTGCTTATTTGTTTTTCCCAAGTTGAGCTTTCCAAAGATGTGCTTTTGTTTGCTTCCCACAAGGGCATGCAGAGACAGATCAGTGTGTGTGAGAGGAGGGACGTCTGTGAGTGTGTGACAGAAAGAGAGAAAACAGAGCAGGATGGAAGAAGTATAGAAAGCCGCGATGAGAACAAAATCGAATCTGGGGATAAATACGATTTTCTGATGACTTCAGTATTATTTTTAGCCAATTGAAAGCAAAGCTGCACCCCTGGGCTGGAAGCAGGGGGTTTCCACAGAGTCTAAGAGGATAACAAAATGGAATTAAGAGCTGGGAAGGAGAGAAAGGAAAGAGAAAAAACTTCATTTCACATTTCTGGAAGGATTGAGGTTAAAGTGACCGAGGATCTGGGTAAAGCCTGGGTTGGGTCAGGAGCTTTTGTAGCAGTGATGGATTTGGGCTCACAGAGAGGGGCCCTTCTGCTGCCACCTCCATGCCCAGCACAATACCTCCACTCCCATTAACACCCCCACACAGGGCCTCCTGTTGTGCTGCTCATTACCTGCTGTAGCCAGCACTGCCACTTGCTTCTCTCTCTTATTTTCTCTTCTTATGCAGGAAGCTGTGAAGTGAAGAAAGAGGCTGAGAAAGTGCTTTCCATGTTGAGTCATCTGCCTGGGTTACTTTGTCATTCTTTATAGCTCAGAAACTGATGGCTATCATCACTGCAATGCAGGCCACTGAGCATGCACAACAGTAGTCCATCAGATGCCTAAAAATAAGGATGTACTAAAGGACCAGCCAGATGCTTTAGCTGACAGCTAATGGAAGAAAACAGATTAAATATCTGAGTTTGATCCCTTAACTCAAGAATCCAAGGAAAACAATATTATCAGACTGTTTTAGCAATCTGCCCTAGGCTTGAACTCAACATCGACTGCAAGGAACGTAGTATAATAGGGCCAACTCTAAACAGATCTCCACAGGCCATATGCATGTTCGTTATTCAGAGCAGTCATTCAATGCACTACTGTTCTCAAGAGCTGTATTGAAGGAGGAAAGAACTGGAGCTGGGTTCAGGACATTAGACTGGCTTCCTGGGATTCATTCTGTGCCAGACAAATGCAAGATGCAGAGCAGTGATGAAGACATCCCAGGAGATGCTGAAGTGCAAGACTTTGGTGCTTAGGTTCCCTATCGTGTCAGTGTAGATCTGGATGCATCCAAAGAATAATCCAGAAGGCCCTCCAAATGAGCCAGTGATAGCAAATGCTACAGTCCCATCCCCCTCTGAAGGTTCAGCTTCTCAATCCATCCAAGCTCCTCAGGGAGAAGTCCTCTCCTGGGATCTGGTGGTGAGGAGGGTCCACCTCAGCTGTGGTGATGCTTCTGTCTGTGTCAAAACCTAATGGGCAGCCCTCTCACCAGGGAATAGAAAACCTAGGTTCAGCTTCCTCTTCAGAAAGACTAAACCTATAGAGCTACAAGCAGCAGAAGAAAGAGGAGATGTGACTCCATGGTCTGGCTGTTCATACCTAGACTGGTGAAACTTGGGTGCTTGTCCTTATTCATACAAAAATCTATTCCTTGTGCAGAAGACAATCCATGGACATATTTCTCTTTCTCCTTCTCTTCTTATATATATGTATAAATGAAAAATACACTATAGACAATCCATTGCACAAGGGCTGTGAATCCTGACTTCTCATACAATGCTCATCAGCTGTAGTAACAACTCTCACTTTGTACAACCTAAATTTGGACTACCAACACAGGTGGTAGGAGCTTTTCTAATCCTCTGTCACTTTCCATACAAACCTTTCTGACTTCAGATTCCTGGCATGGGATCCAAGAGCAGACCTTTGCCATCATTTGGTCTACCCTGCTGGATGTGGCACCAGCCCTGGGGATCCAGCCCATCGGCCTTGCTTATGCAGGGTGAAAGAACCAAACCTGCCACAGATGTGGAAATGGAGCTGTGGGAGCAATTGGGAAAGAGACACCCTAGGAGCACCAAACCATCATCATCCTTACCTGTGTTGAAAACCAGAAGGAGACACAGGAATCGCAGGCTCATCTTCACTGCCACATGCCAGCAGAACCACTGCATTCTGGACTCTGACTTCCAGCAGGTTTGGATGCTCTAGGGAAAAGAAATACTCTTTTAGTGGTGTTAAAGATTGTAGTATTGTGTCCAACTGTTGTCTCAGAATGATGTGACCATGACAGGATTATTAGGTCTCTGAGATGCAGAGAAAAGACTGGTGATATAAACGACAAAGAATCAGAAATCACACAATCAGCATTTTTTCTGTGTGTGTGTTTGTGTCATGAGTTTAATGACTCTTGATTTTTGAGTCCTATGTCAGGGTCTACAGGAAAGCTGAAGAGGCACTCTTCATCAGGCGCTGTAGCAATAGGACAAGGGGTGATGGGTTCAAACTTAAACAGGGGAAGTTCAGGTTAGATATAAGGACAAAGTTCTTTATTGTGAGGGTGGTGAGGCACTGGAACAGGCTGCCCAGAGAAGTGGTGAATGCTCCATCCCTGGCAGTGTTCAAGGCCAGGTTGGTCAGAGCCTTGGGTGGCATGGTTTAGTGTGAGGTGTTCCTGCCCATGGCAGGGGAGTTGGAACTGGATGATCTTAAGGTCCTTTCCAACCCTGACTATTCTATGATCCTATGATTCTATGTAACTCTGGCTTTCGTGGGACTTGGTAAAGTCATCCACACAATCCTCTTCGCATGACCTGAGCCCAAGGGACACAGACACATCAGGTGCCTAAACCCTATCTATTGAAAGATGATAACATTTACTCATGTTCCATTTCAGACTACGTATTAACTGCTTTTCTCTTCAGAAATGTTCCTTGTCTGGTCATCCTTAGTCTTGTATTTCCGTACTTCATTGTTGTCATCGAGTTGTGTCCTGTGCTTCCTTGGCTAGTTCCTTGGGAAGGATTAACTATGCTCTGCCTTCCAGATAATGAGCTGCTTTACAGATTTCAAAGGATTAACTAGAGGTGGTTAGAAAAAGAGAAGGAAAATCTTTGCTTCTTAACACGCTCCCCCCTGTTTTGTAATGTCAGAACACGCCAAATAGTTCCGTAGTTGTCAGAAAATGAGGGAGCATATGAAAATTAGCAAAAAAAGGGCAATTTTTTCCCCTCTCTCTTGGAGCAGCTCATCTCACAAGTATGCAGCAAATCATTATCTACAAGATAATACTGTTTGATTAACAAACTATTATCATAATGTTTAAATTCATTCTCATAGTGAATTCACTAGAGAATGAACACATTTTGAAAATAGCTAATTTGTACTTAATGCCTCTGAACACTTGCCTCCTTGAAGAAGATGAAATGATACCAAGCATTTTTGTGTTTGAAATGTCTGTGCTTGCTTGTCAGATGAGGCAAAAGTGTTTAAGTGCTAGCTCTGCTAATTCAAACAAAGCTCTGAGAAGCATTTTAGGCAGTTCACCCTATCTATTCAGTCTATCTGTCTAATCTTTTCTGCTCAACCCCAGGCCTATACTCACCCACTGTTTCTGCACAGCATGTGTAGAAGAATGGGGCCAAGGCACAGAGAAAGCCTAGGCCAAATCTTACTCCACAGACTTCATACTCTGTCACTTTTCCATGATCCGGACTGATTGTGCATGGACAGAGTCCAATGTCTCATGGACCAGACTAGCATCAAAAATCCTATGCTTGGCTCTTCTAGCATTGATATTTGGGATCTAACCAACAACCAGACTGCAGATCATTAACGTATTGCTACCATGAGGATTACAGTGCCCGACAGCCCCGCCAGACCATCTCTGTGTGGTATTATGGAGCTGGTTCATAAGTAAAAGGGTTGATAGGTAGTAGATAACTTCCTATCAGGGATCTAACTTCATTACTCATTTACTTGAACTGGCCAGAGTTGTTCATGGTGGTGGGACAGGCAAAAAAAATTAACTGACAGGGAACTAGCAGGATAGAGAAGAAGTTAAAGAGAGTACATGCCTGGAGACAGAGAAATGGCAAGAAGATTGACATAGGAAGGAACTGTCTAATCAAGCATCTTATGAGAGAGGAGAAGAAAATAAAAGCTGTAAAAGTAGAAACAAAATAGGCTGAGATACAAACTTGTGCTTGGAAGCATCCCATGCACATTGAGAAACATTCCTGCTCGCCTGGATTTGCAGCTTCCTGCTGTTCTCCCCACTGAGCTGCTTCTCCATGTTACCAACACACACAATTTTCTCTTACAATGCTGATTTGCAGCAGGAATTTGGAGCAGGCATTAGCATGGCCATAACACCCACATTTAATCGAGGTGTGACTACACACTACAGTCTAGCAATTAAGACAACATGCAAACACAATCTGGAAGAGCAGATCATAACAGCCCAAATCCTGTTCTAACAGAGAAATATTAAATAAAGGTGGTATTAAGTGATGGAAACTCCTTCATTCATGGAAGCAGATTTATCATTCTGGTGTCCCCTGGCCAGTACAAGATACTTAAAGAGAAATTGCAGAGAAATCTCAATACTAAGAACATTGCTGAAGAGACAGCCCTTCCTCCTCAATTAATAAAAGCTGATTTAAATTTGAAGCGTTAGGTGTTAACTGATTTCTAAACTCTTTTCCCAGCATTAACTCTCTGAATATTTATGCTATCCAGTTAAATTTCCAGGCCATATATGACATTCCTAGAACTGCTGCCTGAAATATCTCAGCAATGTCGATATTAGTAATATTAACTTTTACAACACATATCATCTTTTCATTCCTCTAGCTATCTGACACTTATATTTTATCTATCAGGGACAAGTCTTTATTACTTTGTGACTGTATTTCCTTTGTTTTCAACATACGTGACACTACTGTGGTGACTGAAATACACATCCAGATTGCAAACATGAAACCCTCATTGTACTCGAACTCAAAGTCACTAATTATTTCCATTCCCAGGCATTCTGAGCTTCACAAGCACCACAGGCACAGGTGCCACACATCCATGAGCAGACCAACACATTCCAATAAACTGACTCAGTGAAAATGTTCCTTCCAAACATTCATCTGATACAGGCAGAAGATCAAGCCTTTTGCTGCAAATTCTCCTTTATTTCTACTGGATGCATTAATCCTCCTCTGTTTATTTTAAGCTATATAATATTGGTAGAATTCAGTTTACTTTGAACTGTTGATCCAGACTTCCGAGAACTGATGAACTGGAGATTTAAATCCAGTTCAGATTACCTTCATACACTAATGTAGCCCTCTTAATTAATACCTCTTTGCTACTCTGGATTAACAGCAAACCTAAACCAACAGGTTTATTAGCTATGCTCCACTAGAACTCATTTTCATGTAGTAGGTAACCATGAAATTTGAATTGTTTTCAGTTTTAATGTACAGGCAAGGAATCAAATATCCAGTAATTTACCCATGTCTTCATGCTAAACAGAGCAGAACAGAAGTTCAAAGGGCAAAGAAATACAAATGGAAAATCCTTGGATATTAATATCCTTACCTTCATTCAGTTCCAGCATCCAAAGGTCATCTCTCATTTTAAACACACCATGATACACCAGGTCTAAGGAAATATTGCATGTTAATGTGAAAATATGCCCATGTTACAATTACATTGCTACAACTGCTTTTAAATTCATTTTTATTTGTATAAGAATTTAATAAAATATAATCAATATACATTTAACAAAAAGAAAAACCCCAACATTTCTTTTTCTACATTTCCATCAATCACTAATAACACACCTGAGATGGTTTCCTCCAAGTACATGTAAAACCATTGAGGTTTGGAATGGTTAATTCCAACTTACCTGATTTCTCTTGACAAAGATGCTTATCTTCAGAGCTTATAGAAAACCGGAGGTTATTGCCAAGTCCTAATAAACACTTTGTGAAAGACTCTGAGATGACAAGCTTGATAATCTTGCTTTAAAATCCTGTGAAAACTGTTATCTTAATCCGAGAAGGACTAACTAGAGGTAACACAATCACAAGCATACAAAGTGCCTGTTGAATCCCGCATGGAAAGGCTCTGTGGCAGGTCAGGTGGGGATTGGAAGCTTCTTTTGGCAGGGATGGCTTGAAACACTGAGAAGACAGGATTTTTTTCCCTTTTAAAGGGACAGCATGTCTTACTGTTATTAGGCAAATGCCACTTTTGATGGTGAGAGATAGGCCAGGATAAGCCCCTTTGGTAAACCTTTAGTCATCCTTCAAAGAGCAATTTAAACAAGAAACATTGTTGGGAGGATGGAGAAGAAATCTGAAGTGTACTGTAACTGCAGAAAATCAACATCAACAAAATGGCAGTTAGAAAACTGTGGTGAGGAAGCAAGAGATCTGATCACAACAATGGCATCAGGCAATTTTGATGATGTTGAGTGATGTTTGCTAGTATCCAACATTATATTAGTGTTGGAAGCAGCTGGTGAAATTCTGCTGCCATTTACATCAGTGGACTGGAAGTGATTCCTCCAAAATCAGTGAGTTTAGATGCAACGCTGTTAAAAGGAGATAATCATCCATTCGGTAATATTATCCTAAAGCACCGAACACTTATTCATGTGAATTAATTCAAAACCTTGTAGCAATTACAAAAAGGAAACCTAAATTGATCCACAGTCAGTGTAAGAAATAGAAAAAGCTTTAGGAACCTGCACAAAACCTCAACAGAGAAATATTCTGTTAGAAAAGGAGGATAAAGATGAGATGCACAGGATGGCTGCATCCAAGCTGTTTGGAATGGTCCAGCTTGGGAAAAGTTGGGGTTGCTGTTCAGGGGTACTCTAGGATTGTCCTGTCTGTGTCATAGCCCTACCAATGCTCTGGACATTTGGGTTGCTGGGGTCCCCAGCAGTACTTAATTTATTATTGGAGAAATTGCCTGGGCAACTGGTGTGTCATCAGATCATAGAATCATAGAATAGTTAGGATTGGAAAGGACCTTAAAATCATCCAGTTCCAACCCCCCTGCCGTGGCCAGGGACACCTCACACTAAACCATGTCACCTAAGGCTCTCTCCAACCTGGCCTTGAACACCATCATTTGTCTTTGTTTAACTGTATTGTCCCATCTTGCAGTCTCACCAGTTAAGGTGAAGAAAGCTGTGATGTTACCGAAAGAATGAAGAAATTTACTGCAACAGCTAAATCACTGCAACCTGCCAGCATGTCAGGTACAAAAATGTGACTTTTTGTTTTCAGGTTTCATTCATATATTTTGGAGGGTCCTGTTTTTCCTCAAAGAAGGTGTTTATGGGATCATGTTTTGCATGTGGCAGGGCTGTGTCTCTATCCTACAATTCTGTCGCCACCAAGAATTTAATAAGCTGGAAGGCAGCTGCAGCCATGTTTAACAGACTTATAGCTGGTAAATACGATGCTTACACATGCACACACATGAGCAATCCTCCTTTCCTTTTCTTCCACTCTGCATTTCATGAAAAAACATGATCCAGTGGGATGTCACCGCATCTAAAATTATCTCATTCTATATGGCAGCTACCAGTGCGATAAAAGGAAAACTCTCATGACTCGTGACTAAATGCTGCAGCTTGAGGAGTACAGAAACACCTTTCCTTTGACAAGACTTACTTTTACTGGTTTAATTACCAGTTGCTCAATACCTCATCAGGAAGGCTGCGATGAAAGTCCTCTCTGTAACAGTCGACAAACCCAGGTATAGCCAGGAAAATGTGTGCTCTGGGCTGGGTTCCAGCCGTTTGAAGTTGGGCTATGGGGATAATTAGACTTTCAGCAGGTTTTACCTCATGCTGCCTTTCACCCTGGGACTCGGTAATTTTAACTTTCCTCAGCTGCAGGGCGATGCTCAGGTGAACAGGGAGGGGGCTATTGTTCAGCCCCAACTTTGACTCCTGGAGACAATGCTGTGTTCTCACTTGTAGCATCAATCTGAGCTTGGAGCTTTCTCAGGAGTATAGTTTTTACATGCCTTCTTTTTCCAGCATCTCTTTGTCTGAAAGCACTGGGTCCATAATGAGCATCCCAAAATCCAGAACAAGAAAGACGCTTTTAACATCTTAGTAACACCATATAAGCACACCATTCATACCAGTTAACGGGTAAATACATTCCTCTGCTGAAGATAAGTCCCTGTTAAGGCAATTGTAATAAACACACGTTCAAGCCAAATGCCTGTGTTTTATCTGTAAGAGGACACCATGGCATGAAGTTCTGATAAGGAAGGAGAAAACACAGTTTGAATAGCGGTGCTTTATCTCTCTGTGGGCTGAGAACAGAGTGTGGAAGTGGTCCACTACTTCCTTGTATATCTTTTCTTAGACCTCTTAAACACACCCTTCTACATAGCAATTGCAATACCTCTGAGTGACTACAAGTGCTCTGGCTCATATGTTCTTGTGACCTGAGCCAGAGGCAGCATCAGCACCCCTTTCCACTGGCTCCATCCCAGTCTGGCAGCGCCCTCAGGTATGGAACCCCACTGTCCTGGCTGGGGTATAAACCATCTCTGCCCTCAAAGATGAGCTGCAGCACATGGAACACTGTTGCACCTAAAGCATCTTGCAAACCTACCTGTCCTACATGCCTCGTAGGAAAACATGTACCCACCCAGCTGTGCCTGTCTCACCAGGTGCTGATGTGCAATAGAGAATGAAGCGCTGTTGTTAAAAAACAGGAATAAACAAGAAAACTTAATCAAAGCTTGCTCTAGAGCATTTAAATTTAATCTTTAGTTACACTTTATTCCACCAGGGTAAGCACTTCCATGAAAGCACCTGTGAGCAATTGCTTCATAAACTTTGTTTAGAAAAGTATCAGCTGTGCAAATTACATTTTTTTTCCCTGAAAAAGCCTGATTACAATTCAACATTTCCCCCTTAGTCCTCTGCCTTTACGATTTTACAAGATATTTAGGTTATTTGATTAAAAAATATGCTAGCTCCATAAAGTTTCTTTTAATCTAAATTTCATTTCAGATGTTAGCAATATCTTATTTTACTTTTTTTGCACAAATTTTATCAAGCATGAGTCACTAAATTTAATAACGTTTCTTTGTTGCCTTTTTTTTAGAAGAATAAGACAAATTTCCTCTCTTAAAAGGAGAATTATAGATAATATCATAGAATCATGGAATAGTTTAGATTGGAAGAGATACTTAAGGTCATCAAGTCCAACTGTTAACTTAGTACTGCCAAGTCCACCACTAAACCATGACCTCGTGCACTGCATCTAGGTGCCTTTTAAATACCTCCAGGGACGATGGTTCCACCACTGCCCTGGGCAGCCTGTTCCAATGCTTGACAAACCTTTG
>JBCJKH010044455.1:0-82477 GCA_039877255.1 Loriculus beryllinus
GTTAGTGGTGGCTTTGGCAGCCCTGGAGTAGGACTTGGGCTCGATCATCTTAAAGGTCTTTTCCAACCTGATTGATTCTGTGATTCTGTGTTTTAGTGCAAATACTGAAGTGGCTTTCCCTGTTCTGGGCACATGGTATGGATCCAACACAGAATCATAGAATCAGATCAGTGGCAAACCACCCTCCCTAGCCCACCTACCCCTCCACTTTTCCATTCTATGAGTGGGTTCTATGCTCAGAGGTACTTCAGAGGCTTGGTGTACGATAACATATCAAATACAGTGGCTGTAGGAGTGCATAATATGGAAATCATCTTTCCACACTATTTCTCACAAAATGACCAGACCGTTTGTAAGAGAACATGCCAGGAGGGCTGGTTGTAGGCAGTGGCACAGCAGTGTGGGATTTCTGATGGCACTTTGCCAAGGTAGGAAGATGGTAACGAGAGCTTGTGATAAGAAGAGCTGAGCAATGATTTTAGGCCTAAGCAAAAGGAAATAGAAGAGATTAAGCTATGAGCTAGAATTAATATTGTTCTACTTAAATTAAGAACAGTGCTGTGATTAATAGCACAGAAAAAGTATTTCTAGAACTCTATAATTTGGGCAGAGATGTAATTTCTCCATACAAAATATAAACTAATTTCAGTACTGTTTAAGCTACCAGAGGATACATTTTCTTATCTAGGCAGTGTAAATATGCAGGTTACGGTTTTCAAGAATAAGTGAGTTTATGCAAGCCCATACTTACATATGACAATAAATGACTTGAGTCAAGGCAGCCCTTTGTGCTCTACCTGTGATGTGAGAGTGCATTTGTGTTAAAAATGAATGCTTTAGAAATGTCTCCAGAGAGCAACAGCTGTGTTTGCTTAGCAGGAGTGATGACAAATCCTAAATTCAGTATTAAAATAGTTCAGATTGTCTCCAGCACCCATTTTCTGCTGATAAAGATTATGGTGCTTAAGAAAAAAAAAAACCCAAACCAACAAGAAATCAGAATGGTAAATGGCACTAAACCAATGGGATCAAATTCATTATGTTGAGGCTAATTGCAATTTCGTTATTGCAGATTTATTTCAATGTAATTCTATTAATATCAAAACTAGAGTAACAAAGTGGTGAGTCAGGTCTGTTGTTTGTGGATCTCCCCTAGAGATCATCAGCTTGTATACAGTTGCATTCAAGTGTAAATGACATGCTGCTGCCTTTCTGCACTTGGTTTGAGGAAATCTGCATATGTTGGAGCCTCCGGGTAATTTGGATTGAAACAGCTGAGAAAATACTGTGTTACAAAGACAGTGGGGATGTAGTCAAATCTTAATTGTCTTAAACAGTATGATTTCTATTAATTTAAGGAGGAGAGTTATCAGTTCAGTTAGCCTGACAAAATGGTAAAACTGAAGAAAGATGCAATGTGCTGCAGATGCTTTGAATCAATTTAGTTGCTAACTAGTGTAAATAACTTCATTATTTAGTATAATACTAAACGTCCGTACAGAAAACTGCTGTGATAGGTTCCAGCTTAGAATATATCAGTTGTTTGCAATGGAAATCTTGAATGAGCACTTGTTATTTTAGTATGGTAGGATTTAGGAATTCTTGTGAACCTCCAGTGTGCTGGGCACAGTGCAAGTAAAGATGACAGGGCACGCTTCACTGTCCCACACAATGAATATGCCATATAAATTGCAACAGGTCGATAAAATAGGCCAGTAAGGAGAAGAGCAGATGGGCATTGAAGGATAAGAAAAGCTTCACCTGAAATCTCTTTCTGATCCTTCCCCCGAGCAATAAGGACCCATTTGCAGCCATGAAGGCTGCACACATAGGTGTGTACCTGTGCATGTGTGTTTTACATGTCTATTTATGAAGCATGTTTCATGAACAGATAAACTACAAGGAATTATTTCAGCATGTTTCAGTCATCACGTTGCGTATTGTTTGCAGTCTGGGAACTCCTGTTGCAATAGTTGTCTGCAGTCCTTTGGCCTTGAAACCTGAACTTCAACTTTCTCCATTATTACTTTGCCCATGAATCTGTCCATAACCCCGAATGATGTTGTCTTTGAACTCAAATGCATCTGCTCAGTGGAATTCTCATCTGAGCTTTAATCTTCTCTCACCTTAATATATTTCAACTTCCTTCTTTATAGCCTGGCACACAAGCTGAGTTTAATGGTGATAAATGTGTTCCTAAGAGTAAAAGGTCTAAAGTGTACATTAGAGATTAATCTAAGCCAAATCCTCATTGCCAGGATGTTAAACTTGGGGAAATGTGAGTTGTGAGGAGCTAAGGAGTCAACGGTTGTAGTTTAGGCCAGTCTCTAACCTCAAGCACTTTTTGTTGGTTGGTTTTAAAGAGGATGTGTTTATGTTAGATGTCTTTTCTAGTACTGAGCATTTAGATCATCACTGAAGTCACTTGTCTCAATTTACCTTCATACAAACAAAGAGTTGTTCTTTGGAGGTATTTGAGGGGAAGAAAAGAGCAAACAAATCAAGGACAGCAAGAAAATCTTTCCAGCTCATATTTCCTATTTGCATGTTCCTGATGGATACAGGGAAGGTCGTAGTAAGTGTGCTTCCTCTTTCAGGAGGGAAGTGGCCACTGTTCTTGCTCACACTCTCTGGCAGTAGGCACGTCTATCAAGCTGTAACTCTGTTCCTTTTTAAAAAAAGCCATTCATTTGCTGATAAAATTCATTATTCTCTAGTTTTTTTTTTGCAGCTTCTGAATTGTACAGAGCAGTACAATTTACTAATCTGTAAATTGGAGAAATAACGTGCTAAAATGTTTTCCAGTTTGAATCGTAGCTGTGATATTGGGCTTTTCTTGCTACTGGAAATTACTGTAACGCATACGTACACTTAAATGAGGTGTTGTAATTCAGAAATGAAGGTTTTCAGCAACATTTCTCCAGTGAACTTGGCTTGCAGATTTGGCCTCAGCCAAACCTTGCATTGCTCCTGTTGCACGTACTACATGTGCTTGATCTGGAGACCTTTTTAGGTGCGTCACAAACCTGCCTAGAGGATAAGAACTTTAGGGCATACTCTGCCTCTCAGAAGAGGATTTCTACAGATACAATATGTAAGACTATATATACAGCCATGTAAAAACACACACAGGCAAATTACTTTTCTAGGAAGAATGCTTCTATAACCAGTGATTCAAAGAGAGTGTTTAGGAATATGCTTAAGTCTACTAAATAGAAATCTTTAAGAATAAATTTTAAGCCTGCGTTGAATTAATTTGATTTAGGCATGTGCTCCGGTGCTCATGAATCATGTCTTGTTGTCTAAGTCATGTGTCTTCTTCATAGGAGATTGCAGACACTGAAAAGCACAAAGAAATTGCAAGGAGATACGTACTTGTGCTCAAATGACAGATTCTTTATCGAACGCCTAACAAGAGGCCACTGGCTTTGGGGATTGACTTTGGTTTGTTTTCTTTCTGTTCTTCTCAACTCTTTCCCTCTCAAGACAGTACAGCTGGAGAGCATTAACTGAAAACAAATGATGCTGCAGAATATCTGCTTGCTCAGTGTTGCTTTTTCAGCTTAATATTGCTAAACGATCCCTGATTGAAGTTTTAAACTGTGTGTAACTGCATTTAACACTTAAAAACCAGAGGTAGCTGTAAAACAACCCCCCCCCATCCAGCACAAGACACACAGAGGAGGAGGGATGTTTACCCCTGAGTCCTTCCGTGTATTCAAACTTGCTTGCTTTCCTTTCTCCTTTTAACATATTTAATTTCAAGTACCAAATTTTTGTGGGATGTGGCTTAGCTCAGATTGGGGGGGGGTGTGTGTGTGTTTGTATTATTTCTATGGTTTTGCTTCCCCACTCTGTCTGATAAAAGCAAGGTGCCTCTATGGTACAGCATAAGGTTTTATTTGCCCTAGCAGACAGCTGCTGGAGACAGTGGCTGTTTATCAGCCTTGACCTATTAAAAAAACCCATCTTGCCATCTGCCACCCGTTGCTCTGTAGAGGAAGGGAGGGCACTAGCTTCCAGCTGGGTATGAACAAGCTGTGTGGATGGGAGGGCCATGCTCAGGGGCTAAAGAAGGGCGTGCAGTGCTCTTGGAGCTTTGTAGCACATGGCTTCTGTCTAGTTTGGTGGTAGTGTGCCAGAGCCCAGTGCTCTTGGGTTCTAAAACATGTGAGTTAGGGCAAATGGCAGTGCTCTATTGAAAAACCGTGGGATTCTTGAGTGGTGATTCCCTTGGATCACCTGAGCTGTAGCTAAGATGTGTTGTTCTAAGGTGCTTCATTTGTGTGGTTTGCTGGGTTAGGCTGCAGAGCTTAGACATCTGTGGGCAAAATAGATAAGTGATTTCTTTTGTCCTCTCACCCTCTGACTGATTTTTCATTGCTGTTATGAGATTTATTAGCCTTTTTATGACTGGTCATAGCCTGTGCTCTTTAATATATTATTCGCAATTTCCTTTGTCTAGATTGTGCTGTTTGAGGCACACAACTCACATTTTCCATCAGTTGCATCAGGGAAGCCATAAATATGTCACAGGGGATTATTTATGTACCATATTATGTAGGGGAAAGAATTTGGCCTGTACTGTGTAAAATTAAAACAATAATTAAGCTTTGGCAGAAAGGTTGGAAGGAAAACTCCTGGCTTACATATATTTGTGTGTTTATTATACGTGATAATTAAATGGGAGTTACAAATTTCTGCATACTCTAAATCACCCTCATGGAAACACTTAGGCCACGTTACCCTTTAGCAGGTGCGTTAATACCTGGAGGAAAGGGGGAAACTCAAGTAAAAGGATTAACAAAAATGCTGTCTGGAGCATGGTGGGTTCCAAGACTCCTTGCTGTAAACCAGGCTGAGGAAATTGGGGCTGTTCAGCCAGGAAAAGAGAAGCTGCATGGAGACCTCAGAGCAGCTTCCAGTGTCTGAACGGGATCTAACAAGGATGCTGGAGAGTGACTCTTCATCAGGGACTGTAGTGATAGAACAAGGGGGAATGGGTTCAAACTGAAACGGGAAGTTCATGCTGGATATAAGGAAGAAGCTCTTCCCGGTGAGGGTGGTGAGACCCTGGCACCGGTTACCCAGAGAAGCTGTGACTGCCCCATCCCTGGCAGTGTTCAAGGCCAGGTTGGATGGGGCTTGGAGTAACCTGCTCTAGTGGAAGGTGTCCAGGGGTTTGGAACTGGGTGAGCTTTAAGGTCTCTTCCCACCCAAACCTGTCTGGGGTTATTTCTTTTCTTTCTTTTTTTCTGTATCTGACTTTAAACCTGCCTTACAGCAGCTGGAAGCGGTATCATAAATCACTGAATAGAAGTGCTTTTTAATAAGTTTGAGGCCCCAAAATAGCAAAGCGTAATATAGTTTGGTATCATAGGTAGACTTATAAAAGAACTAAAAATCCTTATTTTTTGGTGATGACTCACAAAAACTTCCTTTCTTTTTCAGTCGGTTTTAATTTTGTATTGATTGCGTTGGGTTTTTTTCTCTCCCCAGACAATTCTGTTTTTATAACGGAGATCAAAATACATTCTACATAGATTAAGGAAAGCGGTGAGCATTGTGTGCTGCTAGAACTTTAAAAATTCCTTTAAAAACTGTGTATTGTCATTTGGCAAATAACTGTTGTGTGCTAAAAGCTGCTCTTTTGTGTGAGCCTTATGCAACATTGCAGTTAATAATATTTAGTGTTACTGGATGCTAAATGCCTTCAGTATCTCAACTATAAAAGCCTGTTTACAGTGATGAGGCAGTCTTGTTGGGGTGCCAGATTGTTAAATAACTGCAGGTTGCCAAAACTAAATGAACTTTTCAGCTGGTAATGATGTGCAAATTGCCATCGCAGATGCATATTTACTGGGGAAACACTCACAGGCACATCGTTGTCTCTAGTTACAAACATTTGTCCTTAAACCATGAGCGATACCATTAGAAGGCATATATCCAGCTACAGAAGCAGCTCTTTTGTGTTATAGTTACTAAATAGCTTTTGTTATTTCATTAAATAAATATAATTTATTGAATAGCTATTTAAGCTATTTTTAAGCTGTTAGCTCTTACGTTAAATAGCTTTTTAAGCTATTTTGTATGCCACTTAGTGAAATGCGGCTCTACATGAGAAGAGAGGCTGTTGTGCCTTACCCTCTGCTCCCAGTCTTGCAGTTCTCAGTGTGTGTGTAACTGCAGTGTAGGGAAGGGAAGGTCTGTGATGGAGGACCCTGTACTGCAGCTGCCAGTGGGCCTGTTGCAGAGCGATGGAAGCAAAGGTCTGTTTCTTAGCTGGTTCTTTTTTGTTGTTGTGGTTGGTTTTTGTTTAATTTTTGTTTTCTTGTCATGGTCCAACATTGGGAGACATGGGATTAAGTTGTGACACAGAAATTAAGCAGTATTATTTTTACACGGTTTTTTATGCTTTGTATGTTTTTCATACTTTATGTATGTTTTTATACAGTGTTCTGTCATGTGGAAGTTATGAGGAGCTACTTTGGGTGTAGAGCTTTCATAGTAAACTTTAAATGAGGAGATGGTTCCTTAAAGTACATTGCAGAGGCTCAGGGTGTGTGTTACCCAGCAAGCTGTAGCTGCTCTTTTCTCTGGAGCCTGAGAGGAAGCACTGGGTTTCCTGTGCAAAGCTTGCTCCTGTGCCCCGGCGCGTCTCGCTTTGAATTTCTTAGCCTGGTTGGGAATTTAACACAAAGAGCCATTCTTGTGAATCATGTTTTCTTTGCAGTTTCGCATTCCAGCTCACCAATTCATTCCTCCTTTTCTCTTGTGGCAAGAACATTACTGGAGTTCACATAACTTCAGCTAAATGGCTAGTTCATGTTCTGAGGGGGCTTGAACGTGCTCCAGTTCCATTCTGTTGTGGGTTATTCTAAAAATACAACACTCATCATGCATATTAGGTATGCTGAGAAGTGAGATCTTCTGAGAAGCAGTTAATGTCCCTGAAATTCAGACATTTTCAGATGTTAATATTTAATGTTGTAAAAGAGAGACTTTTCTAGTAGCCAGAATCACCACTAACCATGTGGCTTCAACATTCATCTTCCCATCTCTTGCATTGTTAAGGGTATTTTCTTCTCAGCATTATTTGTATTATCTCAAAGGAAATGAGCATTTTGGAAATAGTGGTTTGAACGCTTGAACGTACTGTTGAGTGTTTTGCATACATCAGGTCTGTGTGTGTGTGTGTGTTTTAGATGGGGTGCATAGCAGTGCATACTCGGGGTTTTCAAAGTTTTTCTCTCCGAAAGGACCAAGTCACAGTGATACTTGTGTTTCTGATTGAATTCCCCAGAAAACCAAAAGCATTTTTGGTGTTTGCATGTGTGTGAAAGAGACGGTTCAGCCACTACAGCAGATGAGCAGCAACCTCTTTGCAGTGCTTCATTTCCTCGTCGGCATGTTGTGCTGTGCTGACATTGCCCCACTTCCCTCTCCCCAAGGAGTTCCAGCACAGGAAAAGCGTCTCAACTGGTGGAGGCCCATCTGCAGTGGGTGCATGGCAGAGCCTAGGGTTGGCACCCAGATAGGTATTAGCAGTCAGGCTGTGTGCCAGACCTTGGCACCTGATGAGTGTTAAAGCGCCTCTGAGATCACCACTTGCTTATGCTTGGCAGTCTGGCGTGCCTTTGCTCTGCCAGCCCCCAAGGCAGAGGACCTGTTGGAGTGCTTGGTGGCACCTATCTCACCCAGGGCCTGATGGGCTGGAGAAGGATGCACAGCGGAGTCTGTCTTGCTGGGCTTCAGGGCAGGGTGCTGCTGAGGGATGCACCCAGATGCCAGAGCTGAGGAGCACTCCCAGCCGCTGTCAAGGGTCTGTACAGTCTTTATACAAACTTCCTTCTGCCTCTTCCCCATGTTAACACAAATGCTTTCCCCTAGAACTCACCCAGTTTTCAGACCCTAACTTGTGCATCTGGAAAGCTGGACCTCTTTCCAAATGATCCTCCTTTTGTAATGTATGTAGCAAAACTGGGAAATGTGATGATGGATGGGAGAGTGCTTGCATTAAGGTGCGTGCCAAATGTTAATAATGCTTCTGAGCATTATTGAATTAGGCTGCCCCAAAATTGCTGGTCTTTAAACAGTTTTACATTTATCCCAGAAACTATTTTAAAAAGTAAGATTATTTCTGTTCCTGAAATTAATTTTTGAGCATTTAGGGCTATTCACAGGTGCCAAGTGCTCTTATTACATTTTTTTCCTCAAGTTTGTACAGGGTTTACCCCAGAAAACAACTTTTATTTACTATTGTAGGACAAACCTATTCTAATTTTGTTGTAAATTTGAACTTCTGTTGGATAGAAAGGAGAATAAAAACTATAGTTCTATTTTCAAGTTGCAGAAACACATTCAGTGTAATTTAACAGCTGTTGCCAACACTTGGGGGCATTTTCTGTAGCATTTGAAAACTCCCTGTAGAAGTGAGATGAGAGGCATTCATTTAGATTTGAAGCTTGAAAAATACTCTAACCTTTCCTTAAATTGTGTTCTGAAGTTTAGGATTAACTCAGTGACTGGCTGCACAGATGGCTGCATTTTACATATTCCTTTAGGGGGAAAAAGAGACCAAAGGGTCAGGTTAATGGCTTTAAGCACTCTTAGCCTTTATTTTATATCTTCTGAATGGGACCTCAGAGATTCTGGGAAGATACTCGGAAAATGGTTGTTTATGGTGTAGATCTTGTAAGATGTGTTGTGTTCCATCTCCTGGAACTCAGGAGCCGGTTTTGCTCCTACTTATTTAATCCCTGTTAATGAATTTTACAGCTTCATCAGCTTCATCCTGTAAGATTTAATGTTCACAATTCTGGTATAAAAAAAACCCAACTAAGATCACCAGTGTATAGAAGACATTACTTTATTACTGGAATGCGAAGGCTTTTTTTTTTTTTTTCATCTTTTAATAGCCAAAATTATAGATTAAGTGGATTTTTATGGATAAGTAGACTCCATATGCAAGTCACTGAAGTGATTATGCAGTTAAATAAGCTTTTTAGTCTTTCAGCATACAACAGAATGCTTTCTAAACTCTTTTGCCAGACACTCCTGGGAAACACCAGAGTGAACTGTGGACTAAACCAATCAAATGTGATGCTGGGATAAATGCTAGGAAGTCCATTAAGTAAGCGGTGTCTCACCAACCAGACAATTCTGGAATATAAAGCAAATCCTTCAATTGGGTATTTTGTGCTTTATAGTGATTTTTTTTTAAGTAGGTTTTAAAATAAAGTCAGCTTTATGTTAATTCGCCATGCTAAAGTCAGTTTAAATAGTTTGTGTCCACCAACATGTGGCATGTAAGAGAACTCTTTGTAACACCACTGAGTGCTGTACAGTGTTGAGCCCTTGTAAGCTGTCAAGTTTATAAAAGACTATCACTAATATAATCACATGCCTTTTTTTTCCTCTCCATTCGAAAGTACCAGTAATGTTTTAAAGGATACTACTGTTTTACCATGTAAAGAGGAAGAGTTTCCTGTAGTCTTCTGATCTCTCACCCTTTTCAACTAACATGTGGTTAAAGCTGTTCTTCAAGATAGTTGTAACTGGCTAAAGGCCTCACAGCTTTATTCCAGTTCCTGCTTCAGAAAGATTTCCATGCTACTGAATTAAGTAGTAGTTCATGCTACTATTAAATGGGAATTCTATGATGTTCCTGCAATTCTGTGCAAGTTTTGTGGGCCAGGATGGGATATAGTGGTGAGATGGTTTGAGATGCTGCAGATCACTGTGTTTGGGTCCCCAGTCTTACGTGCTATCTGCCAGGCATTTCTGAAAGGTATTTATTTCTATTAAACTAAACAGATGTTTGTATGTTTTGGGGCTGGTTGTGTATGCGCATATGAGAACACACCTCCTGCCCTTGAGTTAGCTGAATCCTTCTCCCCTAATTTGTGCATGGAGATGGAGGAATAGGTTAAAATTTCTCTAGATTTTTGAGGGTGTTTTGTTTAGGTTTTTTGTTTCCAAGGAACATCCTAGAAAGAAAAACTGAGAGCGTGCTGCAGGAAGAGCAGTGTTTGCTGTGAAGTTTGGTTACCCTTAAGTGCCATTTCCAGTTCCTAAGATGTAAGAAGGAACTGGTATGTCAAGGTCAGAAGTTGCCAGAGTAGTTCACGTTAAGGCTACACAAGATGAATGTTGTGTTATAAACAGAGTAGAAGCTCTTTGTCTTGTTAGACATCTGGAAATGTAACAACTTCTTATGCTGCAGCTTGGTGAGCCTGAAGAGTGGTTTTGGAATATTATTTTAAGCCTTACAGATAAGGAAGCTCAGTCTGAAACTTCACAGTGACTTGTTATGGGTGAAGTGCATCGAATTCTGTCTTTGCTTCTATTGATTATCTTAATTGTCTCATGGTTGGTTTTTTCACAATACCATTATTGTCTTTATGGCTGTTTAATACAACCTGCAATCTATGTTAATAAATAAAACATTGCCTGTAAATAGAGAGGCTGAAAAATTAACTCTCTCTTTTCTTTCTTGTTTTTCCAGCGGAACCCTTGCCTTTAATGGACCTGTGCCGAAGATCAATTCGTTTTGCTCTTGGCAGAGACCGCCTGCATGACATAGAAATTCTACCTTTGCCTCTGTCTCTGAAGAATTATTTACAGTACCAATAAGACATCTAGAACCCTCTGGCCTCACATTGGACTACATCAATGCAAATGGCAGAAAATTGTTTACAGCAAAATATAAATCTTGGTGATGGACACTGAAGTGTTATTTAATTTTTAATATATATTTTTCTCTGAACCAGTGAAAGCAAATCACTGTGGGGGACTACTAAAGAATGTGAAAACATTGATTTGATCGACATTTGTGTATTACCTGTTGCCTGTTGTGTTTACAGTCCTAAAGGCCATTATTCTCATCTCTCATACTGGTTTATCTTTGTTGCCTCTGGTAAATGCCAATAGAAAGTATGACGTGCAAAACTCACTGTCATGCAGGGCAGAGCATTCTTCAGTAATGTGATTTATTTTTTCTCTCCTACACCTCTCCCCAACAGATAAAACATAAAGTAGCAAAGGCAAAACCTTGGCAGTGACTTTTATATGTATTGCCTTTAGTATTCACAGTTGTTGAGAGCTTCAAGTGTTCAGCACTCAACATAATCAGGCCTATAGTATCTAAAAGTTCTGATGTTTAAAAAAGCAGATTATTGGTTAGAAGAGTATGTGATTTAAAAACACGAGGGGAGCAAAACTGGTATATGTGTCAAATCTTTGGGTGTGGTAACAGTAAGATGCAGTCCACTGTGTTCAAGACCAAATCTAGTCCCTCTAAGTTCTGCAAGTTATAAAGAGGTGTTCACTATCCCGGGAATTTAGGATATTTGTACTTTAGAAAGCTTGTCACTTTTTTATTTGAACAAATTATAATTTTTATGTGGTATGAACTCTAAGTACTTGGTTCTCTTTTTAATGTATGTGTGGTTACAATGTTTATTTATCTATTTAGAGTCTGTGGAGTTCTCATTTAACTGTTTCCCATCGTGGGGTGACTGATTTTGGGTTTTTTCCCAAACTCCACCTGAAATGTATTAATTTTTCAGGCTCATCCCGTTTTTTTAAGATGCTGCTTTCTATTTGCATTTCTTACATGTTTCAAGTTATCTGCCTGATCAGTTATCTAGTTTTTAAACTGGAAGTTGTTGTTATGGCAGGATGTCAAATGTTTAGACTGAGCTGCCTCCAGCGTATTTTAATGTGAATTTACTGATGAATGAGGAGAAAATTTCTAATAAAGTCTACTGTCCAAAGTGAAACTCATGTCTCCCTTGATGAAGTGCTGAATAACGTAACACTGCATGCAGAGTTGAAGTTCAGTTCCTCCTGCAGCTTTGCAGATGTTTCTGTTCAGCACTTCTTTGGAATTGCTGCTTTGGGTTCACGTGCAAGAGACGTCACAGGCAGTGTCAGTCCTCTTCCTGGTTTATCCCACTTACTCTGAATACAGCTGTACTATTGCTTTTAACACCTTCTTGCCTGATTTGTCTAAACAAAGCTTTAGTTTTGTGCACAGTTGTGCTTTGAGACTCCATGCTTTTGAGGCACGTTGAAGTTTGACCACTAAAGCACTGATGGTTGCTCTTCTCTCAGCCCAAGAGAAATATGAGATAACCAAGATACAACACCACACGCAAGAGTGGAGACAAGGGCAAAGTAAAACAAGGATGTCAGAAACTAAATAAGTGATTTGCTTTTCTGGGCTTAACTATGTAAATTGATAGTTGTTTCAGGATCAACTTACTTTTTTGACTTGCTTTCACTTAAGGTGAGAGGTACATACTGTAGTCTTGCAAAGGGGAAAGAATTACAGCTGTGGTCTGTTTCTTACTTTTCCACTTGCTTTGTCTAACTTAAACCTTTTGTCTCAATAGGTATGTAGGAAGAAGGAGACAGGAAGGTATAACACTCAAAAGGGAAGATAGAGCTGTGTCAAGTGATCTTTCATGAACAGGCAGCTAGCTGTTCAGGAATGGTGTAGTGGCATAGTAATCCTGGTAGATCTTACTTTTCCACCACTGAAGCCTGTTTTAGGTAAGCATTTCCTAAAATGAGTGTTTTACTGTGTGTAACTAGACTTCACGTTCCTTTGAATAACTGCAGTTGGCACAATTCGTGTTTTCCCTGGTTTTCATGTGACCCACGTTGACAGCTTTTTAATGTGACAGTAAGGTGGAAACTGATATCATGAGACAAATTAATGGTTCCTCTGTATGTTAATTTACCTAATTATTTTACAGTTGTATTGGATTTTTTGTTGATGCTTCCTCTAAACCAGAATTAGTGGGTTGCAACAGCAAGTGTTTTGCCTGCTCTTCGGAATTTGTGTCTCTAATATGGCCCTTTCTTAGAAAGTATTGAAAGTGCAGCATTCCTTCTGTTAAGGCTGTGGTTAAGACTTGTGGCTACATGCATCATACCTTCTCTTCCTTATTTTATCAGTATTGCCCTACTTCATCCTTCTGCAGCTCTTGTGAGGGACAGGATTTGACTTCTCCACTAAGAGGTGCTGCTTTTGTGATCACGATTCACAAGTGCTATAGCCTCAGTGATACTCTCAGCTTTTAGACTTACTGCAGCTGTAATTTTATAACACCTAAATTTGGGGTCAAATTTGAGAAGCCATTGCCCTTTGGTATAGCAGTTGTCACACTCATGTCCCTACTACTAGGCTGACAAAGTCACTGCTATGAAGGCTTAATTTCTGCTTCAGATTGGACCAAGGGAAATGTATTGAAACGTCTGCATTCTCATCTAGAGGTAATGTTATACAATCTGTAGAGAAATTGTGAAGTCTGATTTTAGACTTCACATGTAGTCTTGCTGGCTTTCAAGTTTTATCTCAACAGACTGACTCAAACTGTTGAGGTATGATCTAACTTTGCAAGTTTCTCAGTGTTCACTTGAAGCTGGGAAAAACTATTACAGAAGCAGATACATATGAATCGTTTGAGTGTTTCTGATAGTTATAAAAGGGCAGCAAGCCAGGAATGATATAAAATTTCCTTCTCATCTCCATTACAGTTGGTATTGTTAAACTATAACCATATGTTCTCACATCAGCCGGCGGTAATCGCTACACAGCCAGCTTTGTATCAGATCCAGCAGGACTCATGCAGGTACAATTCCCAGTGACATCAGTGGGAGATCTGCCTGAGTCAGCACTGCTGCTTTTGGTTCCCATGTTAAGATCTCCAAACATTTCCAATACACTGTATTGAGTGATGCTTTATTATATGTAAGCAATGTCAAGCAGATGGTTTCTGCAGCAAAGCATCTGGCAAGTGTAGTTAGGTAAATGTTGTGAGAAAGCTGAATGAAAAAATGTTTTATTTGAGGCTGAGCCCGGTATGAAAAGGGGAAGCCAGACTTTTTGGCTCCTTGATGATGATTTTCAAAAGCCTTGTAGTTTATAAACCATTAAAATCTCATGGTGGTTTTCATTCTGTGTACTTAAAGGAACCTGGAATCCTTATCCAGTCCTGTTTATCTCACAAAAGAATGTCTGCTGATCATGAAGTGGAAATCCTTTGTTTGCCTGATTCAAAGAGACACCAGAAAACCTACTTCCTCCTTGGGAGATGTTCTCTGTAGACATAGAGCCATGAGAAATACACAACACACATCAGCCTGAATGCACACCCTCCCCTCTGGTTTTTGTTCTTGAGATTGCAACTGTTCCTTCAGAGAAGAGCTCAGTGTCTTCCGCAGGCAGTATCCAACATAAAAAGGCTTTGAATCATCTGCTACGAAGTAGAATGCCCTGCTGAAGATGTATTGAAACACATCTGAATGTACTATGGTGGGGGCACAGAATAAAGGACCAGAGCTCTAAGGAATAGCCTTTTCCTGAGGCTTTACAGTCATGAAACTCCATGTGCTTTAAAAGCCTCTGAAGGACTGGAGTCTGCAGTTGTGTGATGCAGCATCCCATTCCACATATGGAACTTAATGAAGTAACTTCTAGGCAAAGAGCAGGGCTGCTCTGTCGATATTGCTATGATTGCAGTTAACACATGGGAGCATCCAAACTAGCTTAAATACTAGCCAAAGAGAAGCCCAGCTATTGGCAGGACAGAGCTCAGTGTGGGGCAGTTTACTTTGCCAAGCAGCAGTGAGACAGCAGTGTCAGCATATCTGAAGTGATTGATAAATGGCTGACCTTAAAAGGGTCTACAGTTTGGAGGCATCTTTGCAAATCCTGTTTGAGACAGGTGTCAAGGTCAGAAACTTCTAATTTAATTTGTGTAGCTGTGAAAATCTGGACGTTACAGAGCCTCTAATCTCTCTAGGTGACTGCAGATGTAAAAGAAGAGCTCATGTTTCTAATAACTTTAACATATTAGAATTATAGAACGGTTCTATAGGGGATACGTAGAGTTGAGACAGCTATACTGTTAGATTTTAATGTATTGTTTCTCTGGCTTTTGAAAGCTACAGCACAAAAGGCAGGTGTCTTCAGGCTTCTAAGGATAAGCAAACAAAATACAGAAATGAGCTGATGTTTCTGGACAGTCCTCATGTATAACACATTCTACTTATACTGTTTCAAATACCAGTCATAAGCCATCATTACAAAGGCACTTAGTTGAGATCCGCATCTATTCACTTGTGCATGGGTCAGTTTTCTCCCTACTTATTTATTATTTTTAAAGGTATTAAATAAGGTTATTCACACTGCAAGCTCCAATTGCAAGTGCAGTCTTTTAATGTATAAAATGTTCGTATTACACTTAGACTTTATTAACAGAGACACAAGTGATCGCTGTACACATAGCTGGGAAATTAATGCATGTTTTTAATGGCAGAATGCTTCAGCCTTTCTTCACTGAGAAAATCACTTTGGCAAATGTATTGTTTCTCATGTAGCAAAATGTGAACAGCTCTGAGGCATGGGGCCAGAATTTCAATACATGCATTTGGAAGAAAAGGTGTCCCTGGCATTGCTTGAGGGTCTGGAGTTTCACCTTACTTATTTTATGTGCTTGTTATTCTTGCAAATTAATAGGCTGTAGAGGGTATGAATCCTCCTAGCAAGGTATTCTGATGGATTCAGTTTGATCCTGAGATGGAACAAACTGAAATCAAACTCCCCCCCAAATTAAGTTCCCTTGGTAAATATAGCCTGACATCGGGTGCTTCTGCTATTAAAATGTTTCCCAAGCCCTACTGTCTAACTGGAATAAATAAACCTCCACTGGAAAAAGCCCTCTATAGAGGAAGGCATGTTTTGTGTATTAAATTGGCCTCCAGAAGATCTGGTTTGAAATCCAGGTTCTGCCAGAGACAATTTATCACGCTGATGATTTTCCAGTTTATTCTTCTTAATCATTTCTTTGTTTACATCTAAACCAGTAGTCACTTTTCTTCCATCTTTACTAGCCAGCATCATCTAGGTTCCAGTTCCTCTGTAGGACTGACTGTTGTTTTAGGTCTAATACTCTAAATTACTTCTGAGGTGTCGCTTTAATGCAGATAACATCTCCAGTTGCATAGTCATTGGTACCAAATATCTATTCACTTGTAGGCTGGTTTGTGACTGCCATAGCCGGACATGGACTTCTCTTTCCATGACAGTTGTTATGTAGAAGCAGGCTCATTGTTAAGTCATGGATAACAGTACTGAACTATGGACAACATAGTACTTGGGTCTTTCCAGCAAACTTGCACTATAGTGTAAGTGGCTTTGCATGGAACAAATGTTGCCCATAACCCAGTTAAATTTCCATGGGTCTAATGCAGGAACTCCAGTAACACCTATAATGTATGCTTTAGGTAGAAGAGTTGGATCTCTTTGGTAGATAAATGCAGTTTAATCCACCAGCTGCTTTTTAGTCTGTAATAAAGTCTAGTGTAAGCTGAAACATGGCTGTGTAATTTTTCCAGGTTTTCTTTTTCCCTAAGTTTTCATGATACAAATGAAGGCATCCAATTAATTTATTCAGTGTTTCTCATCTTACTGCATTTTTTTACCTTGCATGTATGTGGGAATCAGGCTCTGTTTCTCAAGCTAACCTTCCTGAAAACACAATTCCTTGTAAAATATTTGCTATTTTCCAGTGGCAGTGTGCACCATGCCGGGAGCTGAAGAGAAGTGATTGGTTTTGTTTCTTTTTCTGCCTTGTAATTTCATTCGTTTCCTTACAATCCAGATCAGGGAGAACACCTTTACTGTTGAACTAAACTGCTCATGACCCCAAGAACATACTTAAAAGCATGTTGAGACACATACCATATTAGTGGCTTTCTGTTTAAACTGTCCTAATTTGGTTTTGATCTAATAACCATTCTGTTATTAAGTCCAGTGCCCCCAAATGGCCTCATTCTGCACATATACACGAAAGACCACTGCTAGTTTGCAGCTAACATGTCTTTTGTCTTCTGCATCTTGTTTGCCTGTTACAAACAACTTCTCTTGTCTCTTTTACTGGGACCTTTACTCTGGGAGAACCACGGTGGGCACTTTAACCAATCAGTGAGCTCAGTTTAATTTTCCTCCTCAGAGGATCAGCAGTATTTCAGATAAGAATTTGCTTCAGATCAAAGTTCTTGGAGCTGTCACAAGGGTGTTGCAGAAGATTGGAATAAATATGAATCCTAACAATGGAGCTGCTTATCATTGAGGTTTAAAACTCCACACTTTAGGTCCTCTTGCATCTTTGGCTCTCTCCCACTATATGTTATATGGAACTTTGTTATCAGTGATGACTGTGACATAAAATAAATAAATCTGTAATCGTAATTCAGAAAATTCCTCCTCTCCGAGATCCGTGACCTCCAGCTTCCTGCTGCATCCAAGCTGGAAAACACAGATCTGGAGAGCCTGGTTTCTTGCATTACTTGGTGTTCCCATCCGCTCCGTAGAAGGGGGAGCAAACAATTTAAGTAAGGGGTGATGAATGAACAGCAGTGATAGAAAGCTCTCCTAGGATGTTGTGTCTTCTGCACTAAAAGCTGAATTGAGTGATAGTCTTTTCTTTTTTCCCCAAAACGTTTCTCTCTCCAGAAAGATCTCCTAAACATTTATATTCCAAACATGTGTCTCTCACTGAGCAGAAGGAGATGGTCCTCATAACTTTGAAATACTTGCTGTTTGGATCCAGGGAACTTTCTGACTTGGAAAGAGGAAGGACACATTACATCATGCTCTCAATTTTAAACTTCATTTTTAATTAAGGCTTGGAACTTTTGTTTGCTTTCTGGTTTTGGAATTTACTTGTAGAAATCTAAAAATACTTTTTCCTTTTGTGAGTTTCCTTATTGAATCTGTATGGTTTTGTCTTGCTGTAATTAAGGAAACCAGAAGGGCAAGTGACTCATCTTTTATGAGACTCAACTAATAGAAATTCAAAAGAGACACTTTCAGGTACAGAAATTCTTCTCCACTGAAACACAAATGCCAAGTTTTAAAGTTAAGTTCAGATTAAGAACTGCTTAAACTTAATTGAGCTACACAGAAATTTTAGCCCTTAAATATATTGTGCCCTACTATTTCTCATGTCCTTGAACCACCAGCAATTCCTATTTGTTACCAGCCTGCCTTTCCTCTAAGAGGAGCTAATGACTTACTGAGCTCCTTCTTAATGTTCTTCCCCCTCCATGCTTGAATGTACAAACTCCTTTGATGATGTAATTGATTAACTTGTGCAAGTTAAACTCATATCACTAGTTTCAAGTTGCATTTTGCTTCGAGGATCAAAGCTGCAGCCTGCATATCTTGAAAGCTGGTCTGGATTTGAGAGCATAGCATTAGTCTTACTAAAGATATTATCTTTGTAAATTTGCTCACTTTTACACCCTGCGGTAATTGTGTGTGTGTTCACACCATCACTTCTACACAGAGGATAGCTAAAAAGAGCAGGTGTCATGTATTGAGATCTTTCCCTTTCATGATTTTCTTTTTTAAAGAAAACAAAGATAAATGAGTTCAGAGAATTTAAATTCTCTTCTATTTGCATGGGGCTCCCTTTTGAATGTTTTCCTAGGCCTATGTACACTCTTATAATGGAAAAACATGGTAGGAGCACGCTTTGAATTTCTGTAATAGATTAAAAAGAAGGAAAAATCATTCCAAAGCACTCCTTTAAATAAAATAGAGGAGGAAAAAGCAGACAAAACAAAATTCCTCCTCTTCTATTTTTTACCAGTTAGGAGGCTAATAGTGAACTTATAATTTGAGCGCAATAGATGTATTTTGTATTCTGCCAGCCATCTGATCCAAACACTTCCAGTTTGCTTGTTATACGGCTCTCTGGTTTGCCTGCAGACACTTTAAGACACTTTTCTACAGCCTTGATCCTGCTAAAGCCATCTGAAGTCTTGGCTTCCATTGGCCAGCATAGGCTAACACCATCAACCTGTGGCTGTTTCTTGGCTGAGAAGCGCTCTCTGTTGGTCTGTAATGGGAATGAGAGCTCTTTGCTTACAGATCCCTGTGACTAGAAGTAATTCCTAACCCCATGAAGTCTCCAGAACCTGTTCCAGAAGTTCATCTGGGAGGTGTTTCTAGACTTAGGGTTGTTCATTAGCACCTGCAATACTGAAAGCAGCCTTTCCATGAGTTTAGCTACAGTTCTTAAATAGTTACTCCTCACTTTGGGTAGCACAAAGGTAGTATAGAAACAGACAACACATATTAAAACCAAGATGTATTTCCAAGCCTCACTTTCCTTCCCATCATCTAGTATGAATAGGGGGTTTTAAAGTAGCTTAGGCTGGAATGTTTAGGGTGCCCTGACATTTGCATATCAAAGCTTATATTTCAGATTGCACACACAACACACGCACACGCACACTTATCCAGCATCTTAGCTTTTAGTTAGGAATTGTCTCCTGGCACAGAAGTATGCCCTCTGCTTTCCTCTCTTACACTGTCAATTCCTGGAATTTGTGGGTATTTTATAATGATTTGTTGTCTTTTGTCCTGGAGCAATGTCTTTGCTCTAATTCTTTTCTGCAAGAAAGCAGTACAAAACTGTTACCTCCATTTATCTGGAAGTGCTGCTCCCTCTATTAGTAGAAAAGGTTTGGAATGGTAAGGAGAATGCAAATAAACCAGAATTTATAGATTACAGAGATAGGTTCTTCAAATCAGAAATCTGTATATCTTGGCAGGCTAAGCTGGATCAGAAGGCCAATTTCACTCTTCCTAGGAATTGCTAAGCACTGCATGGGAATCACAGCTCCAGCACACGTCTCTGAGTTCCTCTGTCAAACTCAAAGCAGATTTTCAGCTGTCAGTGGTTCCTAACTCAAGAAATTCTAGGCAAGCAAAACTGCTCTTGGCCACCTGTAGCTCTCCCAAGGTTCGTATGCCAGATGTTTGCTCTGTCTCTGCAGCACAAGCAGAGCAAGGAGACCCCAGAACATTGTTATCTGCAATATATATTAAGCGATGCAGAGAAGATTTGTCTTTCTTTGTCAGGCTGTGCTGCTTGCCCTTGCTGGTGAAGGGAGGGAGCATGATGAAGGAATATTTTCTTGGGAGCAGTTTTTTTTTGCATAGCATCCATATGGGAATAGAAGGGTGAAAGAAATCAGATGTTTCTACAGATTTGTAAGTCTAGAAGAAACTGTTAGCTCATTTAATCTAATAGTTTAATAAAGAAGGTCATAACATCTCACTTTAGCAAGTCAAAACCTCTCTGTTGGACTGTGGTGGTTACCTGTAAGACAATAAATGTGTTTGTCATTCACCATTTCTTATTATAGCTTGTTCTAATTGTGCATGACAGCAACAATTAATGCTGTGGATTGAGGTTTTTTCCCACACACACCTAAAATTATCTACCTTAAGCTGTGGGCCACGAGTGGTTCTTTCTGTATGAAACAAAAGAATGATGTAGCACTCAGTAGTGTCTTCCCAGGCTATACATGCACATTGTAAACGAGCCACAACTTGATTATCCTTTGATCTATCCATACAGTTAAATTCTAAGGAAACATCTTTTGATAAAGGACATGTCTCTTTCTATATGCCAGATCTTACCTTATCTTGAAACTGGTTTTGTTAGTCAGTGGTCTACAGTGGTCTCTTGCCCCGTCCCCCACTTCATGCCGATGTGAGGGACAGATTACCATTTCTCTACTTTCTTTCCTTCTTTGTTTCATTTGCCACAGCATTGCTGTGAAAACTCATATTTTAGCTGCATGTCATTTGTGACCCTTGGTTTTTAGCTGCTACTTCTGAAATAGTCTCTCCTCTTGTAATTAAAACCTCCTGTGTTGTTTTTTGATACCTAACTTTGGCTTTTTCATCAGCATTGTGTTTGAATGGGTCTCATTCTTAAAGTGATCCAATTTTTTTCTGTATAAATGCCCTCATTATCTATCACCCACCTTTGGTAGTCTGTAAATGTGATAAAGTGTGGTTTGATAGTTGCAACCAAATCACCAAGGAAACTTCCACCAGCCCTGAACCCAACTGAAAATACTTTTCACTAGTGGGGCCCTGTGGATAAGCTGTTCAGGAGCTGTCAGCAGCCAGAGCTTGTCTACTCAATGTGCACTTTGCTGAGGGTGCTGTCACTTCCTAAAATAAGGCATCGGGTACTAGGTCAGATTATTCACCAAAGTAAAAATAGTGCTTTCTCTTTTGCAGATTAAAACAAAGCTCAAAAGGAGTGTGTGAAGAAGAGGTGGAGGAGATTGGCAAACAAAAGTGCTTAGTTGAGGAAGGGAACCAAAAGAAAGAAGGTAATGGGAGGGAAAAGAGGAGTTTTGTTACTAAGCAGAAGTATAGTAAAGCCTCCTGCTGACCCAGCATGATTGAATGCAGCCATTCTGACATTCTCTGGAAAGTATTGGTTTCCTGGCAGTGTGATTTTTACCAATTTTGTTTTTATTTCAATCATGATCTTGCTGTTCCTGTGCACTCTCTGTGCATTGATTTATTTCTATTCATGTTTTCTGACTGGAACATTGAGGCCTTGTCAGTTCACTTCTATTTGACAATATTTCATGCATATATTTACAAGCACTTCACCAGAAAGCTAATATTTTGTCCCATCTTTCTCATGTCTTACATTATCAGATCTGTAGAGGGTGTTGCAGGTTGGAAGGATGATGATTATATAGTTAATGCTTTACAAGTGGTTGCCTCAGAAGAGAGTGCTGAACTGAAAAGCAGTTCATATAGAGACATAATGGCTTAGCTAAAAACACAATGAGGCAAGTTTGCTTTCTGGTTTTGCCACAGACTTTTTGTGCCTGGCTTAAGCCTGCACCTTGACCACTCCTGCATTTAGACGTGTCTGTGTGCAGTCACCATTTCCAAGGAATTAATAGGTGAAAATAGCTTTTCTAAAGGTGTACTAGCCCTTGGTGCCCCAAAGTACTTCAGAAGTCAGCACTTTTGAACAGGAAGTTTGTGAATGCACAGAGGTGCCTGTCTTGGAAGTCTGCCCCCTGACGCTAGGTGGCCTGCGGTGTGCTTCACTGCAGCATCTTTAGCTGTGTGCTTCAGGTTCCTCATAATTCAGAGTAATAGGAAATATTAGAAAAACGTGGTTATTCTGTGATCTTACTTTCCCAGGTTTACTGTCATAAATCACCCTAAGAGCCTGTAGCTGCTGCTGAAAAGGGCAATCCGATCTTTTCCTCTTATCCATAGAAATGATTTGCGCTGCCTTCCCTACTTTGGTGCTAGCATCTGTGTGGCCATGCAGGCAGCAGAAGAGGAAGAAAACAAATTAACTTTCAGCTGTGTCAGCAAGTTGGTCTGACTTGCCACTTACTAGTGATTGCTGGTGGTGACACAAGAAAGGACAAGAGCATACAGACATGAGTGTGGATTCAGACGGGTGTAAGTTGACAATGAAACCACATCTTACGAAGCAGCATAAAAGGCGGAAGCGTTCATCTTTTGTGCAGAGATGCTGGATCTTGAAAGAGACTTCTGTGTTGCTTTCATCTTTCTAGCCTATGGACTATTGCAGCCAGCCATCTGTTAGCACCTTTCTGCAGTGTGATGCAATGCAACACGTCTCTTCATGTTCCCATTTTACTTGTTTTTCCTCAACTAAGCTATTTGCAGTTAAGTTTCTCAGTTTTCACGTGCACTTTTTAAAGCTTTCTCTTGTGCTGCTTATCCATTATTCTTCAAAACAGCGGAGTACTTACTGAGCAGAGGGAAGTGAGTAGCTGAGGAATCAGGAGATTGTATGTGAAATCCCTTTGCTAACACTAGTTTTTCATGCCAATATGTTTTTATTTTCTTCCTGACTTCTGTTGCTCTTAAAAGGTAGGTAGATTGCTGCTTTGAGATTATGAATGGTAGCCCATTATGTCTTTTTCAGGCTCTTCTAAGTCACTCTTAGTGCAGATACACACCTATTCACCTGGTTGAACTTTCTTTTGACTCTTTTTTGTTATACTTGAAGCTTGCTCTGTGTTTCAGGTACTCATAGAGTTCTCTGTTTCAGAAAGCTTGGCTGTTTGTGGGAGTCTTATTTAAACTTCAGGTTTTATTTTCATTATTTTCTGAATATTTACTTGATACTGACTGCGGTCTTTTCCTGTTTTGTTCTGTTTTAACAATATCCATCTTACTGACAAATCCATCTATAGTCCTGCTGTTAGGGCAAAATTTAACAGAAAATAATAACTTTTCTCTGAATTTTCTTAAAAAAACCCTAAGGGTTTTCTAACCCTCTCTTAAACACGGTATATATTTGAGACACTGATACAGAATCCTTACTCCCTGCTTCATCTATGAAGTACCACGAACAGCTAACATGGCCACGACACAATATCGTACATTAGTGAGCATTCTCTTGGATAATGGCTCTTTCTTAACAGAGTATTGTGTTTGAATGTTCAGGTAGTTTCTGTGTTTATATGGATTGAGTTAAAGACCATGTGGCTTTTCAGTTATGTTTCTTTTTGGCTTTGTTTTCCTTGCACTGCCACACAGTGGCAATCAGGAGATGTTACCTTATGATGGCTGAAAAATTGCTTTACCAAAGCTTCAGCTGTTTGGTTTTGGAGTTCTTATTTTAGAACTAAGTCTCAGTGTTCAGAGTAAGCCTTGCTACACTTCCTGGTGAAATAAAGTTTAAAGTTTTCCAGCAATGCCATTGAATCCCATGCCAAGAACTTGCTGTTCTGCTGTCGAGAAACAAGGTTGCACTTCTGTTTGGAGAGATGAGAATCACATAAGAGAGAAAAGTTTTGCTTCATTGATTTTAATTCTCTTGCTATTGATGTTTTTTATGCATCCTGAGCTCTTATCTAGCTTAAGACGATTCATCTCTCCAAAGGCCATTAAAGAAACCATGTGCATTTGGTGTGTAGTGGACTTTCACAGGATGCGGCAAAACAGGCATATCAGTTAAGTTTTAAGGGACGGATCACTGTTCATCCTTCTCTGGGAGGGAGTGAAGAGATTAATGGCACCCATCTGTGATCAGTTTTCAGCTGAACATACCTGTGTGTCCTCTAGTACTTTTCTACAATTATTTTTCAGGCTCTAAGCTTATTGAGACAGCTGCATTTTGTTATTTGAATTCCTGTTGTTTGGTTGTCTTGTGAAATCATTTTCCAGTCCCTGATAGTGTAACAGTGGCATCTTCCAGCATGTAAATTATTAGATGGATAACTTGGATATCAAGCATATGTTGTTGTGAAGTGTTCCTGAAATTAAGGATGCTTGTCAAAATAAGCACTGCAACAAGTGCAGGAGTCGCATACAGCGTGGCACATTAGTTGGGCATACAGCATGCAGTCACTGGTGAATTGTGCTGGTATTTTTCAGTTAGGAAGGTTTATGGGTGCTTGAGGATTAGAAAGTTTAATTTCTTTATTATAAAAGGTGCAGAAACGTCGAAAATGTTCTCTTCAAAGCTAAAGGGACAATTCCAATGCTCCCCTCTTACTACATGCCCTTTACCAGCTGCATTTTGTTGATGGAGTTTGCAGGGCAGGGCTGTGAAAGGCTCAATGAACTGATATTTTGGGTGAAATCAGAAGTTAACTTTCTGCCTAGAAGCATCCAAGGCAAGGGAAGCAGCACAAAAGAAATGTTTGGTTTTGGTGTTTTTTTTTTTTTTTTCTCCTGTTTGAAAAGAGAGAGACGTTTGGGAAAGCATTATAAAAGTGATGGACATGGAGGACAACACCACTGACTGACCTGGAAGAAAATACAGTTCGTTATAGGAAACATTGGGTGTTATTAGCCTTATTTCACAAGGTCATCGGTAGAAAGGGGGATAAAAGGAAGAAGAAAGGGGGGTTTATGGAATTATACTGGCAGAAACACAGAGTACAGAACAGAGCAGGCAGCACTTTGCAGTGGTGTGTGCTACTTAGAACTGCTTTGAGCTTCTGCTGTGCAATGGTGGCTCTTTCACAACAGGAAGGGCATTATCAGTGAGAGGCAGTGATGTTCAGCAGCTAGGGTGAAACCCAGTCCCAAGACATCAAGGAACATGTAAAAGAAATGCTTCTTGGTTTTAGCCCCCACTAGACAGTATTCTTCAGGGACAAACTGAAGGTTTATGTTTGGAGAGGAGGGGACAAAGCAGGTGGGAGCAGATGGCTTATTGTGGTTACCAATAGAAATGTGATAGCCAGAATGAAGTAAAAAGCCTGGTCTATTTCTATGCTGAAATAAATGAACTGAATAAGGCTGCAATTCAGCAAAAGCTTTTCAAAACTATCTGCGAATCCAGCCTTATTCAGCAGCAGCATAATTTTTCACAAATGCCAACCTGCAAGTGAGCAACACTTTGCTAAAATGCTTGAGTGCTCTTGAAAATGTCACACCATAACATGGAAGTACTGATTCAGGAAGACGTCCCCAGTGAGGGAAGGGTTTAAATAAGGACTTAGATCTATTTCTGAATTTGGACTGTTAAAGTTTCCTCCAGCACAAATTGATTTTCACAAAGCTTAAAAACATGTTAAAGATAATTAAATGGTCTCTTGAATTAGGGCCTAGCTTAGCAGAAGAGAACAACTGAAGCAAGTATGATAAATTAACTGAAAACATCTAGAAATTGTTTTGGGAAGAACGTGACTGAAAATCAGAAAGATGGGTTTAAGCTGAAGAGGATTGTGATAGCAAGTAAATGTGTTAATTTAACCTTTCTTCTTTACTTTCTCTTATGTTTCATGAACAGCTGTAAAAAAAGCCTGATTTTGTACTTATGGGATAAGAAATGCACAGGTTCTGAGGACAATGAGCAGTATGCAGCAGTCCTTGAAAATAAGTTTCCTGAGGCAGGAATAACTAACAGAGATGAGTGAGTAACAGAATGGTGGATTTTAGTATCTTATAATGCTGGTGGTGCTCTCCATTTAAAACTTTCTTGCTTATTTATCACCCAAATCAGTACAAGCTATCTTCTCTCAGGCTTTAGGCTCTTAGAGTTCATGAAAATGTGAAGTTAGTCAAACAAAATAATTCTGTCACCACTCTCTAACAAATCTTTAAGGTTTATTGAACACATTTGAAAACAGTCCAGGAGAACAGCTGCATAGGATTAATCATTCTCAGGGCAAAAGCTGTTTTTTCCAGACCACTGCATACATTTCACAGGCTCTCTTTCTCAAATGAAAAGCTTATTCCTATTAAAAAGCTGAAGCAGACAAATAAATAATTAATTTTAACAAATACTGTCTTGACAAAGCAATCAACTAACAATACTGGCAACAAGCAACTAAATTATGACCCTTTTGATTGTAGGCTTTTGCTAAATTCCAGCCCCATCACTGCGCCTTCTGATGGCTCTTCAGTCCTCAAGCGAAATTAGGTCTCTGTATGTCAGTTAGCATCTCCAAGCCTACATGACAGGTTCTTTTGTTGTACTTGGTGGTAACACTGGGCCCGAAGTGTCTGAGGGCTGAAGGGGTCCCTGAAGAGGTCTGGAGCATAGTTTCATGAGGCTGTGTAAGAAGCATACATTGTCACTACTTGCCTTGTAGCAACGGCACGGATTTAACAGATGTCTGCTGTCTGTCTCCTGGGTTACCAATTGAGTATTTCTAAGTTCATACACATGCCAAAAATAATAGAAATTGCAATTTATTTTTATTTCATCTGGTTTTGTCTTCTTTAAGAAAAGGGAAGCAAATAAAGAGTTTATTTATGGCAGAAGGAAATAATCCATTTGCAAAAAATTCCATGCTCCAAATTGCCCTCTGGCTTTACCACATCCCTTCAAGGATGAGAGTTTTCAGTCAGCTCTTCCCCAAGCTGTAGCTGTATCAGTATTAGTGAATAGCAAAGCTGAAGTCTGTGGGGCAAGAGCTGCCCTGTAAGGCAGGGTCTCTTTAATGGAACAGCAGCCTTTGCTCTGTGAAAGCGTTTTTGCAACAAGTCAGTGATTTTTTGTTATGTACGTATTCCATTTAAAATCTGGAAAATTCATTACCTTTTCTCCTTGGAAGAATGGAACTCCTAATTCTGGTCTTGCCTGTGCCACTGACTTTGTGGGAATAACCCTAGAACTAAGCAGTATGAGATCAGGCTGAGAGCCCAGGGTGCTCTTGTACTGAACTTTGTCTGGAACAGTCTATGCTTTTGCAGATAGCTGATCTCTGAAGATGCACAAGCAATCACCACATGGCAAGCTACTAGGCCAAATTTTACATCAAGGAAGATAAGCAGATTGGTTTTGCTTGAGAAACTGTGATGGGTGTAGTGCATTCGTAAGTAGAGATGGCAGAGGTGCAACACACTTTTCTGGCACCTGAGCTTTCTATGGACATGAGTTCTAATGTTTATTTCATGGAAGCGTATTCCTTTTAGATTTTATTCATAAAGGCTGCCTATTGAGGTACACTGAATCTTCAGCAGGTATGAGCTAGCAGTCTGGTGATGAACAGAATGAACAAGCATTCAGTGGGACATATTGTACCTTGTACTTTCTCTTCATCAAGCTGAATTCTAAGTATTTGATGAACCTGAAAGCACAGTGTCTCCAATTAAGAACTGGTTGGCTCTTGCTAGACAAGCACTTGTTGATGTTTGTTATAATTTAAGGTGCCAGACAGAACATCATCATCACCTGACAGTAATGTGGTACATTGTTCTGTACTGTAATTCATTTTAAAGATAATCAGATCAGAAGTTTGGGGCTATATTCTTAATTGTTAATACTTAAATAATATTAATAATTAATAATGATGTAATGGATTTTTCCACCTTATTTCAAGGACCAGGAAAAGGAAAAATGTTCAAATAACAAAGCAGCACATGGGCATTGCTCAAACAAACCTGCTACACTTTTTCAGCCGGAATCCAAGAGAGTCAGAGATCCTATTAGAATAAATGAATGTCCTGTGTGCCACCCTAGTGATTCTGGGATTCATTAACCATAGTGAACCCAGCGCCAGACAGTGTCTGCATTTTCAGAGTGTTTCTCTGGATAAGAATGATCCAGCTGTCAAACACTGAGCCTGCAGACTAAAGACGAGCCTGATACAGATGCGCAAAACTCATTTGTCAGACTATGTTTCTGAAAGAGTTTAAAAGAATTCATCCATGAAAACCCCACTCTAATTCTTCAGGACAAAAATAAACATAATCATTTTGGGGATAAGTCAAATACTAAACAGGAGACAACTGCATATTTTTAGGAGTAAGTAACTGAGCTAACTAGGGTTGCATGGAGCCACATACAAACACATAAATTATTAAAATGTGTTGCTGTTATTACTCAAATGCTCAGTAGGATGAATTAAAACTTGCCTGCATAGAACTAGGCAGGAATCCTTTAACCCTATTGCTGCTGTTTATAAGCTGTGCCCAGTGCTTATGGCTTCCTTGTCTGAAAAAGGGACAGAGTGCTTTATGCAGCTGTTGCATGAAATTCACTTTGATGGGAAGTTATTTAAATCAACGATAAGAAATTACACTACAGTGTTTTATGGAGAGCAATGTTCTGCTTTCCAGCATCAAGCCCTTTGTAGCCTGAATCTTGTAGCATTATCCAATTATTATATTCTCTGCATCCCACCATCAAAATGGTGCCAGTAAAGAGCAATGACCTTTCAGACAAGTTAGTTCATGTGAGGGAGTGACAAATACTAATGTTCATTCTGTTGTACTTATTTTTTATTTGTGGAAATCCAGGTATTTTTCAAGGTAGTCACAGTTACATGATGTGGTTGGGAGTGTTGAGGCTAATTACCTTCCCTGGGGTCACAGCAAAAATCTCCTGATAGATAACTGTTTCCATGCTGTACTTAGACCTGCACAAGGCACAGATCCCTGTACCTGAAAGGGGTGTTTCATGAACAACTGAGCACATTCACATTCTTTCAAAAACATTTTATTGCCACAACAGTAAGACAAGAAGAGACCGATAACTCTAACATAACGGAGTCGATAAGACATGTTTAAGTTAATTTCTATGCCTCACTTACTTATCATTTATTCAAGTAAAATTTTTGGCATTTAAAATGAGTGAGAGCTGGAAGCACTGCACTCCAGCAAATTGAAGTGAATTTCATATTGAAGAGCACTGAGCAAAGCCTTTTTAAAAAGCTATGCAGATAGGCAAACTTTGCATTAATTTGAAGTTCTAATACATACTAATACATTTTAAATGTTGGTGACTCAGAGATGGCCTTAAATAATTCAGATCAGTGTTTGCCAATGGCTCTGCCAGCCAGAATATAAATACATACAAAATCTGATGCAGATATAATAACCTTCTCGTCTAAATCTCTTTACATTCAAATAGTTTATGAGTTGTGGTGTTCCTAGTATGCCTATGGAATAAATATTCAATACAAGGAGAGAAATAGCAGTAGCAGTATGAAATAGCAGGTTTTTATGTTAACCTTTCACAGGTCAAGTATATATCTCTGTGTAATGAAACCTTATTCATCTATTTGTATGTTGTTCCATTACTTCACAAAAACAACCCTGGGTTTCCTTGTGAAAATGTGTTGAAGCTCGTTGCCTTGTTAGTGTGAGAGTGCTGCCTGTTTGTGAAGAACTGCAAATATGAACATCCCCACTAAGTACGATCAACAGCTTCACTTTGGCTCTCTAACATGTAATCATCTCTAAGTTGGACTCCTCTTTAATCAATGGAAAAAGAAGGATAGTTTAAATGATGACCTCTTTCTCATACCCTAGATACCTCTATTAAAATGTGAATGTTAGATTATTTTGCATTGTCTGACACATATTAACAGGCCATGGAGTAAAATGGTCATTGTAGTTAAGTGAGTAGTAAGATAGGATGCAGGATAGTTTCAATGAGCAGTATTTAGACCTATATCCTGTGCTTAGTTGTACACTCGATCCTCACCTCTGACTTACACATTTAAATGTTTGACTGCAGTCTAAGACTGAGACTTTGCAATTTTAATGATTCCTATTGTGTCATTCAAGTTAATAAGAGTTTCTTGCCATCTTGCATGACAGCTGGACCAGATCCTTAACGGCCTGAGAAGGTATGGTGCCTTTGCATATAGCTTGCTACGCGTTTGTGGTGTGTGGGCTACATTTAAATCTGACACATTAAATTGGATGGGTTTAAAGGTGGGGAGGGTTGACTTTTTCTTGTGTGTGCATTTAGAGCTTAATGTATTTACTTTGTGTGTCACGATACATTTACTTTTTCGTGTCTCTGATCCGACAAAGCAAGTTTCTAATATGAATTCAGCAGGTGTATAATATATTCTGTTTGTGTAATTGTCCTGGGTAGATTCTTTATGAACACAACTTGATGGAAGAATCTGAGTTAGAAAGCCTATGTGATCCCATGTTTCTGTATAAATCCATTGTTGCCACCTTTTTGCACCTGAACTATTATTTGAATCCTTGGCTTGAATCACCCAGAGAGATGGGTGACTGTTAGAAGGCAAAGCTGGATTCGGCATACCCAGCTTCACTTTCTCATTTTACTAAAGACCTTTGAGGTGGCCTTGAGTGAAGTACATCTCAGATGTCCAAAGGTACTTCTTAGCACACAAGCAAATTAAGTTCAGTTGTGATTTACTTCGCTTCCCACTATTTGCCATTTATTTCAAGGAGATTCTGAAGATAAATAAACCACATAAAGGTTTAGTGGTGCTTAGGTATTACTGTGAGGGGAATTACAAGAGTACTTGAGACAGTGAAATCATAGTTCCTTTCTAGACAGTCCTTGACGTGGTTCTCAACAATCCCTCTCACAATGTCATTGTGTGCAGCTAACAAGGCTCCTGTAATGCAGAGTAATCTGCTGCATTATTTAAAATCCAGGCACATTCTTCAGCTGCAGCAGCATCACAAGCCATACGAGCCGTTATCCATATTAGCAAAATGCCACTTTCCTCGCATCCATAAAAGCACACGGGCTCTGAGCAGCAATCACCTGCCAATGGATTCAGTGTGTCAGCTATACAAGTCGCTCAATACATTTCAACATGACAGCACACCGCTGCAGAGATGACATCCAAGAACATGCCACCCTTTACCCGAGCTGTCAAGTGAAGGCTGAGTATTTGTTACTGAGAGAAATGCTAATTTTTGTACCGCACTCCTGAGTAAATGCCATGAATGAACTTGAATGACAACTCAAATGTCGCCTCTTCTGCGTCAAACAATGTTGTAAATGAAACAGGTATAAAACTTAAAGCGCTCTTGGGAGCACAGTGTTAATTAGCAGTAAGTAGATGATTCCTACCACAGATGTCTTCTGGTACCACAAAACGAGTGTTTACTTTGACGTGCATACCGAATTGAATTAATCAAACCTCCTCCTGTTACAATGACAGGCACAGTGTTGTTGTTGGGCTCTGCGGTATACAGCCGCAAGCCATGCTCTCAGGCGCACCGCCTGACGCGCCAACCGGCCTGCCGTCACGTACGCAGTGACCGGCAGGGGGCGGTGACGGCACCCCTCGAAGGACGCGGCCGGGCTGGGCGGGAGGAGCGCGAGGCGGCTGAGGGAGCGCGAGGCGGCTGAGGGAGCGCGAGGCGGCTGAGGGAGCGCGAGGGGGCTGAGGGAGCGCGAGACGAGGTCAGGCCGTGGAGATGGCGGCGATGGCGGCGATGGGGTCCGTCGGCACGGAGCGGACAGGACAGAGGCCGCGATGATGGACAGAACCGACCTGGCGGTACAGACATGGCTTCAGAGCCGACAGCAGCAACGCGGGTGTTGTTGAAGGCCCCTTAATTCAGGGAAACATGGTTAAGAGACTTCCTGTTCCACTTGGACATACACAAGTCTGTGGGGCTGGATGGGCTCCACCCAGGACTGCTAAAGGACCTGGCAGAGGGGCTTGCTAAGCCACTGGGGAGCGGTTGGTCTTAAAGGTCTTTTACAACCTACTTGTTTCCATGATTCTATAGGTGAAACAGTTACCAGTCCTATCCTTCACAAGGCTAAGCATGGGAACACTTACCAAGGACAATACTCTAATGATAATGATCCCTTACAGACCTGATAATAATAATTCAAAGGAACAGAGTGTTGTAAGAAAAAAGGAACAAATCAGCAAGAGCTGAAGGAGGTAGAAAATAATGTTTTTATAATTTCGTTTTTCTTCATTACTTTCATTTCTCTATCATTATTTTAATCTAATATCATAAGAATCTGAGGGTAACTAAAACTCATGAGGTTTTGGTAATAGGTTAATATCCAGAGTCATGTGCTTAATTTTCCTTTCTCTATTAGAGATTTAGGCTTTTGTCTGGAGGTGCTTCAGAAGTGCAAGTTGGAAATGAATCAACACTACTTCGGTCACGCTTCACGCTCCTGCCATGACAGTAAAGCAGCTGCGGACCGGCCTCGGTTCCAGTGCTCCAGGTACTCTTCTTAACACATGCAGATAGATCGTGTCAGTGTAATATGGTTACATGAGAATGACTTAATGCCCGAAATCTCTTACTTATTTGCAGGAAAGGTAAAAAGTGTTAGCTGCACTAAGGTTTTGTTTATTGAAGTGGCACATTAGCTAAACCATGGTTTATGTACCTTACCTTAGCTGCATTATATATTTTTCTATCAATTATGAGCAAGTGAAGATACTACTGTGTTGACTGCTAAGTGCTGCTGTTTGGTAGCGTTAGATAGTCAGTTCTATCACCAGTATTGCTTCCTTCCTCATGCCAGTTGTTGCTGCTGTCATGCTGCACATTTAAATCTTCCTGGATCACATGGATATTGTGTAGGCAAGCTCTATATGAAAGGAAGTGAAAAGTTCTTGTTTGCAATGATTTTCTGTGCAGTCAGACTTTCTCTTCTGAGCTTATCTGTGAAAGGTTCCTGCTTATGCTTACAGCTGTTCTCTGTGCTGACTGAGCTGCTTGCTGAGTTACTTTACCGTTTTATGATATAGATGAATTCACTGCTGTGTGATGTACCTGGGATCTTCCAAACAGCAAACATAGTGATTCATTATATAGTAATTCATAATAAGCATAGAATTTGGTGAAAATGGGCACAATAGCAGCTGCTATTCAGTAGGTTTCAAAGTAATACACAGATTTTGAGCTACTAGTGATGTGTTCAAATGTATAATGGAGAAATCTTGGAAAAAAACTATAGAGAGTTCAGTACAAACCTCATCTCACTGCACTCATCTGCAGGGGGGATGATTCTTTTACTGGGGAAAAGAAATGAAGTTTTTAACAACAACTGTATTTGTTCGGCATTGCAAAAGGGAGGGAGGATAGCAGTAAATATTATCATGCCATTACACAAATGAGTGGTATGTGCTTTTTGAAATACTGCATTTACTCTTCATTTGGACAATTTTTTTTCTTTCCATTGCTTCAAGGTTGCAGTTAGAAGTTTTCTTTATGTGAGACTACATTCCATAACAGTCCTGCTGAATAGCTAAAGACATGACTAAGATTCGTAGTGGCAGCCAATTTCATGTGTCTTTCTATGCCTATATGTCTATTCCTGGCTCCTTTTTTCCTGTAATACATTTAGGCAAGAAGTTGCTGTTGTCCTTACAAAACTTCTTTTCTCCCACCTCATGAGTCTGCCATAACTTTTTAAAAACTCAAGGACCGGGTTTGACACACAGAAATGCAGATACCTTGTCAGAAACAAAAGCAATACACTAGAAAATGATTTAATTGGGAAATCTAATATACAAAATAATTGGTTTGTTCAACTGTGTAGTCTGGTAGCACAACCTGTGTGTGTGAAAAGTGCTAGTGACCAGGCTTGTTTTCTCATGTTGAATGAATGGAGTGTAACTGTTGCCTCAGCGGAACAGTAAAGAAAGAAGAATAACTAACCAAATAACTGAAACCTTCATTTTTATTTTCCTAGAATGGTCACGTTGCACTGTCCTAATGTAGAGTATGGTTAAAATTCTATTAGTTTTCAGGTTTGAAAAGTATGAATACTGGGAAGTATGGCTCAACGCCATTGGAAGCAAACTCCATGCATCTCTTCTGTAAGAAATCCCAAATTCCCAGCCTGAAGTTGGTCTGTTTTTTTCAGATGTTATACCTTCTATAGTTGCAAATTCTTAGCATAAACCCAAAACTGACAGAGTCAACAGTGGGAATATAATTTAATAGGGTTTAGTTTGTAATCTTGCATACCTTGTTCATCTTAAGATAGGGCAGTTAAGTTGTAGAGACCTCTGTCTGTCCCAGCTGGTAGGGAAAGACATAATTTACCTGCATTGGATGCATAGCCATTCCCAGACATTTCTGGGTTAGGTGTTGTAAGTATGATATCTTGCAAGTGACAACATAGTTGTCATTGGAATTTGTTTTGCCGGGAAGGACTCCCACAGCCAACCCAGGCTGTGTTACACTGGCTAAAACATCCTTGCTGCCATATATAAGGAACAGGGGAAAGGGGATTGAGCAGCTGTTGATTTAGTCAGGCCTTGTTATTAGTTCAAAAAATCCGGTCTACTTGTGCTTTACTGAGTACTCAAGCAGTCTCTGTCTGGTGTAACCAATGAGTTCAGGTTTTTTTTCATTTTGGTTTAAATATATGTTTGAAGGCAAATATTGGAGACATTAAAAAAAGTATGATCTTGGATTGATGATTCTTCTGGTTTTGGTCTCCTAGGAAGACTTGTTGCATGGTCTGGGCAGGAATGTCAGTGTTCCCCTTCATTACTTCTGCTTTAAACATAGGAAAAGCCAGTATATGACTGCTGCTTTTCCACCTCCACTAGTAGGTAGCAGTAGAAAGTATTTGCTTGTCGAAATCAGTAGTCAGTAGGCAGGAAAAATGTAGAACAGTAACTGTGGTTGTGAAAAGATTGGTAGAGTTTGTCAAGAAGCATGGACTTGGGATTGTACCTGTAGAGTCAGAGTTTGATTCCTGTTCTTCTCATCTGGAGGCTCAGAAGAGAAACAGTTCTGAGCTCCTTGGTGGTTATATTACTAACTTTTGGCATAGTTGTCCATATAAATTTCACCTTTGCTGTTTCTATTCTGTGTTTTAAGGTGTCAGTCCAACTTGTACGCCTCTACCTAGGAAATGCTTACTGACTTTACTAATAAAAATAATACATACACAAGTTGTGATGTTCCTTTACAAAACCTGTGATGAATCTGGGGCATGGATTTTCTCCCACAAATAATCAAACCAAGTACATTAGTGAGAGTGAGAAGTGCTTTGGAAGAAGAAATGTGAGAATAGAAGCCTGCAGTTGTATGATGAGGGTGTTCAGACTTTAATTTTCAGAGAGTATTGTGAGTGTGTGTGAAAAATGGGAGGTATTTATCCCTTCCTAAATGTTTATCCAAATTTTTTGATTGCGAGAATAAGATTGGAAGGAGCCATGTGATTGCACTGCAGGGGCTTTTTAATGGATTCTGGAAAGGCCAAATTAACAAAAAATGGGGGGGGGGTGGGGGGGGGGGGAAGAAAAGCTCCATTCCTTAATTTGAGCTAGTTTTATGATAACATTTGTAATCTGCTAATTATCCCTGCCAAAGAAAACTTGTTCTTCGTACAATTACCCAGACATGTCTTTCTGCCTTCAAGCAAGTTGCTGGGAGCTCACTGTCCCCATATCCCAGTAAAAGCACTGTTTGTCACCACTGTAAGAGCCGCAGTCCAGCAAAGCCCCAGTATGGCTTTCTCCATTGCACGGATAAACTAGTAGTTTCAAGGTAATACTTTGAACATGTAATTTTACATGCTGAGGAGCTGTAGGAAGTGTGTTACTGTGTCAGCAGCATTCCTGCTTTGTGTAGCCTTGCAGTGGCCTCCTTTGGCAAAAATGACAATCCTCTGTTTCAGTAGTCCTTCTTGTACATTTATGCTCTCTGGACTACTAAGCCAGCTCTGCTTTTTGCAGTTCTTTCTGTGTATGCTGCAGGTTTTTTGTTGCTGTTTTGATAATTACAGAATGTACATTTTGCAAAGGTTGTCAGCTGCTGCTACCATCTGTCCTACACCACACATAAAACATTGATTTTAATCAGCACTTGGTCTCTGCACCACAGGAGCCAGTGTGATGCTGATTCAGAACTGCTAAGGACAGCCTAGCAGTGGGTAGAGTGAGGTATTTTTAATGGTTTTTGTGGGGTTCTATTCAGAATGTGGACTATGTCAATCTTAAATCATGTTTCTTTCTGTCAGAGACTGGGATTGGGCTATTGGTAGTACAAGAGCACACATGAATGAGCTTGGGAGTTAAATATTCATTGTTAGAAATAAATGGTGTTTGACATCCTGTGTAAAGATTTCCTCCTGAAGCTGTACTCTCCCTTGTTCTAAGGGATCCCATCTGTACACATCATTGCCTCTTACAATGCTAAAGTTAATTCACACCATGCTAAAAGTGCCCTTGAGAGCAGTTGTCCCTGATGACTCCTTGCGCTGAGTGACCTCTCTACCTCTGTCATTAAATTTAGTTTTTACTTTTCCCTTCAGTACTTTTAATCTTTAGAGTGAAACAGAAATGAATGCTTCAGAGCATGCAAGAAGATAAAAATCTATTGGATCAAGTGAGTTAGCTCCTCATGTCACAATACCCAATAGATAAGTATGGTGTGGATTTATCAGATCTCTCATTCACTTTGAGTCATAGCTTGTTTGTTTTGAACTTTGGTGAGAATAGCATTGCCCTCTACTTACCTCAGGTGCATAACATGGAATACCTGATACAGCACTTTCCAAACAGATGGTTGGTTTTTTTTTCTGTACTTGAAAGCAGTTTATTCTCATTTTTCATCAGTATTGCAGCATAAGGGAGCTCTCTACTGATATAATTCTCCTTGGCTTGTATTGCTGTAGTAGCCTTGAGGAGCCACTTTGTGATTTCCAGAGTTATTTCTTTGGGCTTTCTACCATCTTAGCCGAATTCTCCACCATGAAGCTTTCTTGCACTTATGCTCTTAGCTGAAATACATTGCTCTGAATTGAGTTGTTTTAAAAATATTCAGTTCTTACAGCAGCCCACTGTGACTCATTTCTCTCAGTTAAGTAGTTGTGCATATTGTCATTGCTTCCAGCTTGTTTCAGAATCAGGGAAACCTGATTCCAAGAATCTAAAAAGACATCCTTTCAAGAAGATAAATGCTAATCAAATTGTTCAAAAGACATTTGAAAAATAGTGATTAAAATGTGCATACTCTGAATGTTACCTTGATTTAACTAAATCTAAGAATAATAGGTCTCCGGCTGGTTTAATTTCTCCTTAATTAGTGGAGCTAAAACTACAAAGAATAAAAGATTAAATTTTAATCATTCTTGAACTCAGCTGCTTCACAGCAAAAACTTGCATTGAGCCACTGAGGAGGAAGAGATAGAAGTGTGAACTACAAATTTTGGTGATCATTATTGAAAACTAATTATGTTTGGAGAGAGACAATTTCTTTGTATCTCCTTATTTAATTATTTCTAACTCCTTTAACATTATGATATAAAGATTCCCTAAAGATTTCCACTGAAATTCGTGTTGACAGGCAGCTGGGCTAAGCATGTAGCTGGGAAGCAGAAGGAATGAGAGGAGCGTGTCCTGGAATCTCATGGGACCTGCATGAAATCTGTTGATCCCATGGGTTGTTGAAAAGGAACTTACCAAATCAATCTATGTTTTTGTGCCCCTGCCAACCAATAGAGCCTCCATTTAGGATGTTTTCGAAGTATCTTTTCAGGGTTATAGAGGGGTAGAAATGGTCATGCTGTAAAGCTGCTGATTTCCCTTTCTTTGCCCAGTGCTAGTTCCACCTCTCCTGGAGAAGCATTCATCTTAGAAACTATTTCTTTAATTTTTTTACTTTTGACCACCTTTTTAGCAAATGTCTAAAGCTGTAGCCACGCTGAAGGGTGAATGAGACCATGACTCTTGTTGGTCTTCTTATATATTCCATATGGAAATGAGAAAAACACTTAAACATCAGTATTCTAGTGCTGACAACTGTGGCAAGAAGAGCTTAGCTTGAAAGAAGAGCAGGAATGGTCTGTGTGAACTCCTTGGAAGCCTGCAGTTCTGTCCTCATGAAAAACAAAGGAATCAAACAGAAACCTTCTGAGGAAAAGTAACTGTCATATTCTGTTGTGCACAAGCTCAAGAATGAGAGGAAGTAGAGAGATGATGGATTAAGACAGACTTGTGAGTAAGTGGCAAAGAGTTAATTATTGTCTTGGACATACATATGTATGTCCAGTATATGTGTATGTTTATATATATATATGTATACTGGACAGCAAAAGGAATGAGATGCTCTGTATAACACATGAGACTGAAAAATAAGAAAACTATCAAACATGGCTAGTTCAAGTGTTTTTTCTCAATCCTAAAGCTTTATTACAGTCTTCCTAGGTAAAGTATACACTCAGACTTGGTCATAGCTGAATTATTTCTGAAGCTACTCTATTGTTTCACCTGAATCATTGAGAATCGCTGTTACATGGTACATGTTCATGTGGATGTTTGGTAAAGTGAAGTGACCCTTCACACTTACTGATGCTTAAAGGAATTATTGCTCACTGAGATTTATATTTATTTAAAATTCTGAATCATTGTGTCCGTGATGTTTCTTTGGCTTGTTTGAATTGTGAGACCCAAGATGGAAGTTCAAAGATTAATTATTTCCATGCAATATTATTTCCTTCAGTCTTTGAGTTGGCTAGGTATAGGGCTGCACCATTTTATTCAGAGGCTCCAGTAAATTCCACATTTCACTATTTATTTTTCTCAAATCTCTGCATTATTCACTTGAAATGTTGCCACTTGCGATTTATACCAATATAATGAAATAAGAATCAGGTGTCTGTCCAAACTTTTCCCTTTTCATTTGCAGAGGTGCTGCTGGGGAAGCCTCACTTTTTTGGAGATTCTTAAGTATTCTGTATCAAATTACTTTGCATTCATGGATAGATGTTATCTTTAATTTTTCCATGCTCAAATTTAATGATACCTTATAGAATACTAAAACATCAGAGAATGGCAAAAAAATCTCTTCTACAATGGTTCTGTTTGGGATACTGCCATGATTTTGTCTTTCTATTTCTGTCTCTATAGGTTAAAACAGGTAGAATCAGATTAAATAGTGTTGCATGTTCTGTTTTACTTTAGTACTTACCTTGTTATGTTACTTTTTTCGGTGGTCTAACTGAAGAATTTTGATCTCAAGGGGTATTTAGTTTAACATTTACCCTCAGTCAATTTATTAATAAAATAAAAAATCATTGGTTTTCTGAAAGAAACATATGTATATTAAATTTTGTACATATAATGAGACCTTAAAGAGATTCTCAGCGTCACAAAAACATTTTCTAACAACTATGTTTGATATCAAACTGTGTTGATAAGTGCTTCTGCAGTGTTATTTTGAAGCTTCATACCCACGTATTATTGTGGTTAGGGCAACACAATGTCACAGCAGGAATAATGTCTGGAGCTCATCTGGAAAATGAACTCTGTGAATGAGTCCTGAGACACTGAGTCTCTGGAGAGGGGTCGGTCCTACGTGGATGTGATATGCCATTGTCCAAAGCAGCAACCATTTAACCCACAAAGCTCCCTCGTTGTATTTTGTCTCATGAGCATTAGTCTATATATTTCTAATCCAAGGTGTAACACAAGAATATAATGAAGTAATATGTTGTAAGTAATCAGCAAAATTTCCTTTTGAGTCTTGAGATGTCCTTCCCTCTACTTCACGGTTCAGTTCTGTCATCCTTTTTTGTGCTTTGCCATGCAGGCATTCCAGTGAAGGAGTAGGGTTGCATACATCAAAGAGCACTCCACCTCAGTAAGGGTGACAGAATCAGGCTTCCTCTGAGTTTACTTGAGTTGCAATCAATTAATCTGTTAAATAAAATTGTAACTGTGGAGGGAACAAGGATTTACGTAGGAATCAAAACTTTTACAAGTGCCTCAGCTCTTGCAGAGAGCAGAGTTTAATGCTTTGAGTGGGAGGGTCCCCCACTTTATGTCCCCAGGCATGTACCTCAACTGGTTGTGAAGATAACACATCTCTAATTGTTAGTGGTTGTCCTCCTTCCAGGATTAGCTGTTATAAGAGTTCATCTTGTTCTTCAGTTTGATGTAATATGTTCATTCTATGTCCAACTCATGAGTCTGGTAACGTACGATTCATGAAAGTCATAATTGGTCATTATGTTTATTGGACTACCAAGTTATTTTCCATACTGAGGGAATATACTTAGCCACTACTGGGAGAGTATTTGTTACTCTGACTAAATAGACACATGTATGAAGCTTATAGTTTTACTAGGAATGCATAACAGGTTAAGAAGCAAACTCTTTTAAGGGCTGATATTTTTAACTCTGACAGCAGTAACCTTTCCTTTATAGTGTGATCTCCTTTTGTCCAAAAAGAACATATCCACAGATGAGGGGCCGTGTGTCATGCAAACTACAGCTAACTTTGTCTTAACATACATGAGAAACAATTTTAACTATTTTATCTGAGCATTTTCAGTAGACTGTCTATAATTTCTTCTAATTGATAAGAATAGCATTTATCCCTCTTATTTCTCTGACAGAATTAACTGTCACTTTCCATGAAGAAAGATTATTTTTATTTATTGAATACATTGTGTATAATCAGAATATCTATACGTAGGTAAATGAAAAATAGCTTTCTCTGTAGAAATAAAATATCTTGCATATGTCATGTATGACTAAAATCACTATTTTGATGTGTTTAATATGCACAAAATGCATTCACTTTGTAACACTGGAATGTCATGCAATGAAAAAAGGAAGCATTCAGGAGCTTAGTTTTATTTTGCAGTTTACACTAGTGATTTAGTGTAATGTGTAATGCATAAGATGCTTGCTTTCCTCAGAAACAGAGCAAGTGTTGAGAATCTGATGGCTTCAAAGCCTGCCATAATAGCAGTGCTTGTTTATCTCCAGTGCTGCAGCAGGAGAATGTTTTTAGGAGAAAGGGGCTGATGGTTTTCTCATCAAAAAGCACCCTCTTGTGGAACTTCATCGTAAAATAAATGAAAAGGCTTGAAAGGAGAGATGGCGCTGGCTGAACAAGTTACAGGGGTTAGTGTAGTAAAAAGATTTCCTTGGCACTCTGAGTAACAGGTTCACATATGTGAATCATCTCTCACCATTGTTTCGTTTTGATATCTTGCATTCTAACCTGAGATATAGGGCAGAAATGTTTCCTTGTGACCAAATGCTTGTAAAATGACTGTATTTCATACAGTGTAAGAGAGAAATTGCTTCATTCAGCAGGCAGGATGCTTGTCTGTTTTTTCCTATGTATTCTTTTCACAATGTTAAAAGCCATTTTTTAGATCTAGTTTGTTATTTGGTTGTTTAGGCTTGAGTCTAAGCTAATTTCATCAGTCATGCAGCACTCAGTTGAGTGGCCAGGTCTACACTCTAGGGTAGCCTGGATTCTTTGGCAATAGCAAACCTCAGATGAGTAGTGCCCCAAACTTGTACGATTCAGGAAAAAGCCTAAGTTTTGATGGGATGAAAATGAGCAGAACTAGCTCATTTTTATCAAGAAAGAAGATACTTCTTTCCTTACAGCTGATATGCTTGTGGTTAGGACTGCACAAAGAGATACCCGGCTTCTCTCCACTGCTCTAGTAAGCATTTAGCACATGTTCCATCAGAGCATTTCTTACAGAGTGTGAGTTTCAGCAGAGACTGGCAAGAAATACTTGCCATTGCATTCCTTGTAGCCCAGAAATTAGAATAGCCTCACTGATGTGGTTGAAAGCTGTTTATCATGTTACCATGTTCTAGCTAGTAAGGCAGGCAGCCAACTTTGCTGACAGGACCAGTAGATGGTGTAAATGATCCTTGAAGTTGCAGACACTCAGAGTGCACCCACCCATGTTCTAGAAATTCACAATGAATAAGCAATACTGAAAGCCAGTTGAAAAAGTGTCATCCTTCTGTTTTCCTGAGCTGTACTAGTGAGGATGTCAATGCAAGCACAAGTGGGTAGATAGTAAAATCACACCAAAACTAAATGGGTGTAACTTGGCAGTGCTATAAAATTACCTCTCGTTTGGCAATAAAAAGGGGAGAATTAGTGTGTAACTCTGATGCTAGTGAAGAAAGTTCTCCGGAAAGAGGTGGCAAGATTATCGCCTGCCTTTATAAGGATAACACTGAATCTAGTAGCAAATGAAGGCAGATTCATTCCAGGGAAATACCATTTGAACTATAGTGGTCAGTTTTGTCCAAAGTTCCACAGTTTAGCAATTTTGTTACAGCAAAGCCTACCATGATCAGAAATGTTACTTTAACAATTGGGGGTAACAATCCCTTTTGGAATAAGCCTGGTTATACTTGACAAAAATGAGGAAGAGAAATTTATGCATGGTAATTCTACACCTGATCCCTCAGCCAGACCCAGACAGGCATCAGATGTTAGAATGATATTCTACCTAACTGAATTTATGTAATTGCAATTGCCAAAAGTCCATTGCCTCTCCTCAGTCAGTATGTACAAAAAATTAGGTTGGATAGAATCATATAATCAAAGAATAGTTAGAGTTAGAAAGGGCCCCAAGGTCATTCAGTTCCAACCTCCCTGCCATGGGCAGGGAGAGCTCACATTAAACAATTAGATCAAGATTCCATCCAACCCAGCTTTGAACACCACCAGGGAAGGAGCATTCACAACTTCCTTGGGCAACCCATTCCAATGCCTCTCCACCCTCAAACTAAAGAACTTTCTCCTTCTATCTAACCTGAACTTCCTCTGTTTCATTTTGAACTTGTTATCCCTTGTCCTGTCACTATAGACACTAATGAAGAGTCCCTCCTCAGCACCCCTATAGCCCCTCTTAAGGTACTGGAAGGCTGCTATGAGGTCTTCTCGTAGCCTTCTCTTCTCCAGGCTGAACAACCCCAACTTCTCAGCCTGTCTTTATACAGGAGATGCTCCAGTCCCCTGATCACCCTCGCAGCCCTCCTCTGGACCTCTTCCAACAGTTCCATGCCCTTTTTATGTTGAGGACACCAGAACTATACAAAATACTCCAAGTGAGGATAGGCTTATTTTATATTTTCATACTTCTGTGTGGTAAAACTTTCCTGTTCTCTCCAGTAGAAGTACAGCATTTCCTTTCCTGGGACCATGTAAGCACATTGGGAAGAATTTAGTAAGAGAGATTGGGAATGGCTTATTAGCTGAATATTTTAAAGTCAAACAGCAATCCCAAAACAGCAGGTAAAAGATTTTTCTATTGAAAAAATAAAAAAAAATAGAAAAATAAAAAATATTGAAAAAAATAAAACCCACTCATATTCTGGTTACTCTCCTGGTATTTTCACCTTTAGTTTTGTTTTTTTGAGCTTGTTCCTAATCCTCAAGGAGCTTGGACATCAAGTTCAGTAGGCAGATGATATCTTTAGTGCTTTGAAAATGACTCTTGTAAAAACTTATTTCAAAGTTGATCCAGTTTGTAAAACAGTAGTATGGAATGTTGATGTGGCTAAACAAGCAAGAAAACCTCTTCAGAGTTTACATCACCTACACCATTTTGTTTGATGTGACAAAGCCTATTATTAAGCAGAAAAATTTTGCTTCTTCAGCATAACAGGCATACTAGCAACGTGTTCTTACATTTTCATACTGTTATTACCTTTTCATATAATTGGTTTCGTACATTTTTAGTAGTCTAAACTGAAAGCCATTTGTTTTCTCTATAGCAAAATCTTTCAAAACATAAATTCCCATGCTTCAGTGTTCATCTTATGAATATATTCCACATCCTCAACTATTGCCACATTGCTTTACCTCTGTAGCAAGTTCTTCGTCCAATATCCTGCTTCCTAATAGAAACCTTCTTTTATACTGTCCCAGGGTACAGGACCGACTTCCAGCATTGTCATATATTCTCTCCTTTGACTTAATCACCATTTCTTGAGCTTTTTGAAAGAAACAAAAAGTAAAAAAACAGTCAAGTGCTGGAAGAGAAGGTAATTTGCAGTATGCACACCTAAATTAAACAGAGCACATGTTAGTCATTGGCCTAACTCCTTTCAGAAAACAAGAAACTTCATGGTGGTGGTGGTGGAGAGAAAAAAAGGCTAAGAGGAAAAGCAGAAGAGGAATCAAGACAAAACCAGTGTTTTTTTATTTCTAATAATCCATAAAGAGTAGTATAACAAATCAGTTAAAAAAGGGGAGGCAAAGGAATTAGAAAGTAGTTTCAGAAATTAGATAAAAATTGAAAGAAAAAATAGGAAACTGAAAATCCTCCAGACAGAACAAATATAGCTGGGAGAGACACTAAGCAGGCAAGCAAGTCTGGAACAAATGGAGACAGCTATGTCCCTTCGATTTGTCAGCCCCTGCAACCAACATGAGCCTCCTCCACTCAAAATAAAATAGCCAAATTAATTTTGGTATCCCCTAAAAACATAAATTTATGTCTTTACATGCATATAGAAACGCACTACTCTGGGTTTTAGGAACAGGACAATGCTATTGCACTCTGAGTCTCAGACTAAGACAGACAGATAGCTGCCAGCCACAAAACAAGGAAGAAAAGGGTACTCTGACATGAATGCAGGTCCCATATTCATTCCCACTCCCTATTGATAGAAACAAGAGTGAGGCAGCTGGAGAACTCTCAAGGAAGCAGAAAGAAGCAAAAAGTGTGACAAAAACCACAAAACATGAGACGGAAAACCCAAGGCTGTCAAGGACATGAGAGAGCTTGCAATCTGGTAAGGGAAGCTTCACAGCAATTACAAGCCTAAAAAAACCCTGGATGTTAGCAGTGGGAGAGCACAGAAGAAAACAGAGGGAAGGTCTTGGCTAAAGAACATCAACAGAAAACACAAGGATCCATATCCCACTGCAGAAATGCATCATTAGTCAATCTTGTTTAATTATATTTTATTTCATAACTAGCTTATTTGATAAGTTATCTGTCAAATGTTGAAGAGGCATTTGAAGAATTTAACTTTTGGTCAGCTCTGAAGTGGTCTGGCACTTGAACTACATGATCATTGCACACCCCTTCCAACAGAAATATTCTATGCAAACTTAATATCTTAGACTTTGATAACAAAGTCACAGTACAGGTTCCTAATTACACTGTATCACTCCATTCCCATTTTAGCATCTGATAAGATAAAAATAGCTTTTTTATCCTTGTGAAAATGATTTCCTTGATATCCTTCTTTACAAAAAAAAAAGGTAAATGAATCTAAGGTCAGCTGGAGTTGGGGGGGGAAACAGTGGTGCTGCTCCTTTGGTGTGCATGTCCCCCAGCCACTGCCTTTATGCAAGGTTGGTTAGAAAATTCTGCAGCAGCAAGTCGTGTCCCCCAGGGGTCATATGGTACACCAGAGAAAAGATGTAGGATTGAATTTCCTGCCTGCAAAATGTATAAATCTCAGGATTTGCATTTGCAGCTGGATATCCCAACATAAACAAATGCTTAGTGAATAATTAATCCCAGAAGTCCAAATTCATAGCAGGGTTTATTACCTCAGCAACAGCATTGTATTCATGTGGTAACATGGGTTCTGAGAACCCCAAAGAAACCCTTTGGTTTCTGAGAACGCTCATTTATATAGAGATACTCTAAAATTGTGTGGCAAACAGGGGAGCTGTCAAATGCTTCCAAAATGCAGATGAGACCAAAAAATCCCCAACCAGCAGCAGTTGCTTTTACATACCAGCATTAAAATAAAAGAACAAAACCCCAACTTTTATGTCTGAATGCATGCCGCTGGTATAGCTGATGAGAGAAAAATCTACCACTGATGTGCACCATCATGACTTTAAATTTGTGAAACTAGCAAAACTAGCACTCCTTCCCCACCCACACATCCCTCTAAGTCATAAAAATATTCTCTAAATTGTATACTAATGACACAGGAGCTAAAGGCACCTGATCATCCTTTCCCTGTCATGAGATGAGAGGGTTCCTATATGGCATATACAGCCACACATTCAAGATACCTATCAAGAACTTTAATAAAGTAAAAAATTAAAAATAAATTGAATGCCATTTTGTAATCAAGAAATTAGTGTTTTTGCTTTTCTACCCATTTACAATCTGCAGTTTCATTTACTCGCTCTTCCTCTCTAGCATGTGTTTTGTTTCATTCCTCTTGCTAGCTGCTTAATTTCACTGAAAATAAGGATTTTTCCTTTAAAACAAACAAAAGCAAGCAACCATTTACCATTCATTACATTTCTTAAACATTATCATTCTTTTCCTTGTGACAACTGTTTTGTCACCAAAAGTACTTCCTCTTATACACTTCCTTTACAAGTAATAGTCCAAACCTGATGATCTTTTGGAAAACATTACCTCTCATAATGGCACATATGAGTTCATTACTTTTCTCTCCCAGTTATATTATCCCATCACAAGAAACACAGTGACTTTTGAACTTCAAAACTTCTCTAGCCTTACTGGAGCTGATGAGCAGGGGATTTTTGCTTTGCCTTTCTTTGCACAGAGTCAGAATAGATTTAGCATCATCTTGACCCGGAGACTGAATTGAATCATTAGGTAAAATTGAATGCTTGTAGAAAATATGTAAAATAGAATAGTCATATATAATGCAGTGGTCTCCTTCAAAAGGTCTTCCATACAACTCTGCAGATGATAAGGAGGTTATTTATTTTGCCTCAGACTTGCATTCTGTTTGTTTTTTATGAAAGCTTCCAGATAAATTCATGCAAATTCTAGAGAAACTTTTTTAAAGAAAGTTCTTTGTAGCATTGCCAATGATGGCTCAGCATACTTAAGAAAAAATAAAGGCTCATTTTCTTTCTTTCTGAAGTACACTGATTCCCAAGAATTATTCTTTAAATCAATTAATATCTATAGAAGTATATTTTCACCATAAATATGTAATACTTTTATAGATTTCTGAAATAGAGCTTTAAAATATTACTAAGAAAAAGCAAAAAGTATGTTGGATTCTGTATAAGATACCAATTTACCTGTCTGACCTTTGATTATTTCATTAGTCTCTCACTCTAAGCAGAAAGTATTCTTTGGATATAGCATGTATGATTTATTTCAGGGCAAGGAATCCAAGTTAAAAAAATTTTACACCTCATATTGACTTGGCATAGTAGAGAATCTTCCATATATCAGCTGATGGTAGACATCGTTCTCTGATCATTCAGTGGTGGGATTTAAGCTGTTATTCACTGAAGATTTTTTTATTGATGTCTTTATTTTTGTGCTGGCAGTTGGGCTAGAATGATGTACTTTTTCTACAACTCTATAATCAATACGAGTTCTGGAGAAGGTGGGGAGCAGATGCCTTATGCAATTTCTTTTTCCACCTAAATCACTAATTCCAATTTGGATGTTTTCAATGACTTCTTGGAGTTGAGTGAGAGGCAGCCACAACACCTTTGCTGTTCTGATCAGTCTTTGCTCAGTTTTGCTTTCAGGGAACTTTTGTGGTTCTTGAAGCAGAAATTCTTCTATCTATACTCAAAACAGTAGCCACATGATGTATTTCTGAATATTTTAGAATTAGGGTAAGACTGCATTAAATCATTAAAGACAATTGCCATAGTTCTGAGTCTAATTTTTAAGAGTTTCCTTTACACCCAGCTTTTATGTTCAATCTTGCTACTTTATTACACTTCATTACAAAACTTTCAGTCTTCTTCACATTGGTTTCTGATGCCTTCTTCATAAGGTCTTTACAGTACCTTCTTTAACACAAGTTTTTTGAAAGCTTTCCTGTCTAAGAAATTCTTTTTACTTTCCCAGATTTCATTTCTGGGTGCTGCTTTGATGAACAGTCAGCCTAACTTCAGCAAACAGGTTGTGTTTACATTCTTCCAAGCAGGTACTGCCTTACCTAAGACAAAGAAAATGGTTTACTAAGCTATTACATTAGTTTACTGAAAGTTATTAATCCTTCCTAAAAGAAGGACTTTTGTCAGGTTCTCCTCTTTAGTAACAATTCATACAGTCTTCTGAAACAAGAAGGGCTAGAAAACGCTTTTTTTTTGTATGAATCGCAGACATCACCAGCCTAAACTGCCAGTTCTTGGGAAAGCATGTATAAAGCTGGTTTCTATTCAAATTTTACCAATGAAATTGAAACATAAGGGACTGGACTACTCACTCCTGGTTATGAGGACACATCATTTTAACAAATGTCTCTTGCTTTTAGTTATATTATTCTCACCTGTAATAGCCTTCACTTCTTAAAAGCCAGTTGGGTTTTCCAGGAAGCATAAAGAGTATTTCCCCCCCTCTGAAGTGGCTTGCAGTCAACTAAAATAAGGGACAGTTCCTTTGGCTTGAAGAAGAGACAATTAGCTTTCCATGTTCAGATACAAGTAAGAATAAACTATGACTGGCTATAAACATCTCCTGATATGAAAAACCCTAACCCTAACCTTAACACCAAATCCAGCAAAAATATATTAAAAATCAATTTAAATGTCTGTTACAAAGACAAAGAAATTTGGTATAACAAAGCAAGCCTATTGTACTTACTAGAAGCCAAATACCTACAAAATAGCTACCTTCCAAGTTATGTTTTTCTGTGTCCAATGGGAAATTGCTTAACTGAGACTAGTAGTTTTACAAAACTTTCTGTCCTTTTTAATGGCAGCCATTTTTTCACATCTATTTGCATGTTGTTTAAACCACAACAAGCGTTCTAAATGAATCCAAGAGCTGAAAATGTATTTGAAAGATCTTTTCCCAGCTGTTTGAATTTATTACTCTAAGCTAAAATCCATGTTCTACCTGTTTTTTAAAAGTAATTTTAATAAATAATTTCAGCTGCTAACTTCAGGCTGCCCTTTTATGCTTTCTCTGTGTCCTCTTCTTTCCTTAAATCTGCCACCCATTCTATCTCAAAAGCTGAAAATTAACAGGTACATTACTGCTTAAATGCACTGACAATTATATTGTTTAGATTTAGCAGTGACTACCTATGACCTTCTCACAGTCAAATAGGACTGGAGTTTGTTTCTTGTCAATGCTTGCTGTCCCTCTGAAAACCTCTATTTCAATCTGTGAAATAACAAATAAACAATCTTCACCCTTTCTCTACTCTCTGAATTTCCCAGAACTTTCAGGTGTGAAAAATATCTTAGGAGTGTCTGCAGGCTCTCATCTCATTAATACTTATTATTTTTATAAATAGTTGTGGAAAGCTGTAATATCAAATGTAGTGTGGAGGGGACAGTGAGTAGATAAGATGTGGAAAGAGCTGAGAAGGACTAATACTCAATAATCTTCTGTCTTTGCAGGTAAAAATTCAAATTTTCAATACCTACATAACACAAAACACCTCCACCTAGCCTGAAAAATATATTGATCTCATTTTTCCCACACCCTTATCCTTTTTCTCGTATTGGTGGTCAAGTAAGTCTGCTGTGATTGCTGGAAGAATTTCACTGCATCACCTCTAAGGACTCCAGCTACTCCACATTCTTCAATGTATTATTATCCTCATACCCCTCTCATCCAAAAGAGGTGCTCTTATGCCCATGGTGAAAAAAATCAACTGTCTTTTCAAGATGTCCTACATAAGTAGATCTCCATTAAGTTGAAGGAGTTGTGTATGTGCTGTCCATCCTTACGTAGCCAGATATGTATCAGTTGAGCATAAAGATGTTAAATTGCTTTTCATCCCCTTTAAGATTGCAGTTTCTCAATACAGATTCTTAAAATGTCTGTGTGAGAGTATTTAGCTGTGAAAGCTGCCTCATTTTAACTTGTGAAAATCAGAGATACTATATCTAAAGCCAATGATGCATCTATACCTATCTCTATAAAAAGAAATCTTTTAGTAGCCAGTTTGGAAATGTAACATTTGTGATACTTCAGTTTTAAAATTGCACAATGATTTGGCTTTTTTTCTTGTATTTCCTGTGTACAACAGCTAACTGGAAAACTGACTACTTGACTGAGGAGAGCACTTGGTTAATATGATCTTCAAATTATTAAAATCCTTAGCTAAGGGCCTTGTCCTGTCCCTGCGTTTATAAAAGAAAGATGTCCACATGTTTTTTATCTGCACTTTGGGTACCTTATTTAGCAAGTAAAACTGCCTACAAAGTAAGCAAGCTTCCCTGTACATTTTTGTCATCCTTCAGTTTAGATGTTGCTTAAAGTGTCTTTGAAGAATTAACAGAAACTGCTGTCAATGAGAGAAACCAGTGGATTGCATAAATAAACGTCAGTTTTCCTTCCAGGGGTTGAAAATGAGAATAAAACCCATTTCTTTCTTTCAAATAAACGATTTTTCATTCTGCTAAGACATGACCTCTGCTGGATTCACCACTGTGATATCCAAAAAGGAGTTAAGCAGCTTTCAGTAGGGCTAAAAACATCATGCTGCAGCCCTGACACTATCAGCAAGTCACAGTACATTTTGATGATGTAATCCTTCTAACTCTGCTTTACAGTGTTACATCAGAGCACCCTGCCTACACAGGTACAGGGTAGACCAACTGCTTTCCCAACTCTGTCATCAGTTGTCAGTGCGTAAACATCCTCCAACCCCTGCAGCTCCAATGCAATATTAATTTTGAAACATTAATTACAGCTGATAAATACAGTGGGAGAAAAAGATTTGAATGCAATAGTTATTAGCACATATCTTTTCTCCAAAGTCAGTACATATTTTCATATTTATAAAGATGCAATATTTGATCATATTTTTTAATGGTGTTTTGGAGAAAAATGTGTCATTTCTCTTTACCCATTCTACTTATTATTTTGCATCTTATTTCACACAAAATAAAATTTAAAATCAAGTCTCAAGAAACACTGACTTAAAAATACTAAGCACGCAAAACATTCTTTTAAGGAGAAGAAGAAATTGTGAATTCTGACTTGAGCAGGACATGGGGGGAAGGGTTTATTATTTTGATAGCTACAGAACATTCATAAGGCTTTAAAGAGGATAATAAGGATTACAACAATTCTCACTTTTTCTTCACACCACTTCAAAAATCTGCAAATACAAATGAGGATAAGATATTTGCAGTTACAAAGCTGGAATTCAAACAGACCAGAAGAGGCACTAGGACTGTCATTTACATTGTTGCTTGTACAGAAGGTACAATCTTGTTTTTTACATGGGAGAAGCCTCCAGGTAGGTATTACAAAGAATTCTGAAACCAAAAGTACAATTAGGCCCAAGGCCAACAACCTGAAGCATGACTCAGTCAAGGGACATCAGATCATTGATCAATATCTCTGATATAAAGAACAAAAGCAGAATTAAGCAGGTTGCATACAGACAAGGTAGTAATGAGCAGCAATAGTTTCCTAGCTTGAGTTTGAAGAGGAAAATAATACAACGGTTATATGTTGATATAATTGCTATATTCTTTTGGGAAATAAAACCCTTTAAAAATCAAGGTAGGACTGTGCTGTTTAATCCCTCTCTGTTAATCGTGAACCTCAGTGTTTTAATGTCATCTTCAAATCCTGTAATGTCAGGCCCATGTACATAACTTTACCCACATGAATAGTCTCAAAGACTTAAACAGGATAATACATATACCAAATGCACAGCCAATGTTTATCCAAAATGAATAAGTACACTGCAACATGAATAAATAATGCTTAATGAAAGGTCCTGAGGCAACCTTATTAAAAACCAAAAATATATGAAAAAGGAGTTATCAGGTCAGCTGCAAGACAAGTGTGTTCAAATGTGAATAGGCATGATAAACTGGGGTCATTCTTTTTTGCCTCCATCATCTAAGCCACCACATCTGAGGGAATGCAAGCTGCTGAAGCTCCCCTCCCCAAGACACAGCTACTGAGTATAAAGGATTATCTGCCATAGAGACAGCATGCTTCACCTAGTGTAAGTTTTCTCCTAGGCACAGAGACTGCAGAACAGTAGGTATTGCGAAGCCATGAGAATTTCTGAAGGAGGCAGGTTTCTTTTCTTACTCTATAAAAACATGACAGCATTTCACATTAAATAAATGTTGTGGTTACAAGCCTCCTTTGTTTTCGAACTTGCCTTAAGCTGCTATTAGAATATTATTTCCTTTTTTGACCATTTGCTGGCATTCTGCTAGCATGGGTGAAGTCATAACTAAATTCCCTTCTCAGGACTCACTGTAAACCCGGTGGGAAAGTAAACACCTTTGCACAATGTTTTGGGGTTTTTTTGCTTGTGAGTTCTTCTAGTTGCTTTTGCAACACAAGCAGCTTTGCTCAGCAGCAAATCCTATTCAAGCAGTTATTGTGATTGCCTGCACTAACACGAGACACTCATTTAAGAAGATTACAAAATAATGATGAAATTGCAGCATTACAACATTGTAAATCTCATCAGTGAGTACAGAGAGGAGTGCTCAGAAAGTAACAGCTTGCTATTTTGAGTTTCTCCATTTTCATTACCTGACTCCTCTAAACATAAGGAAAGAAAAAATCTGGTATTTAAAATTAAAATACCAAAATACCTCTTACTTCAGAGGTAGGTGTTTATAAAACCTATATTGTAGTTCAGAAGTTTGGTTTCCCTCCAGAGTTAACAAATGAATACCAGGTGATTTAAATGCTATATATCATACCAGTAACTTATTTCATAAGCATATGTGTTGGCACTTTAAATTACCTTGCACAAGCTAGGCCACATCAGCTTGGGAGTTAGGCATTTTTGCACTATATCGAGTATTTGGATTGTAAGTGCTTGAAACTATGAAGTGTCAATCTGTTGAAAGACCCAGTAAGATAGGCAGTACTTTAGAATTATAGACTGTTAGCAAATATTCAGCAAAACAAAGTAACGAACTAAGAATAATTACTATAACCAGACTGGGGAGGCACCGAAAACGTGGGATTTAAATGCTGGATCGCTTACAGCTCACCTGAGCGTCTCAGGTTCAGGCAAAACTAAAGGCTACCGAAATGATTTACAGCTTCAGCCCCATCATGAAAGCAAACCTGCTGACCTTGCTGCAGGACACCTCAACCCCTGCAGATACTCTCAGCAAAATATTTCCCTTTTCTTCCCCTAATTCCACACTCTCGAGGAGTTTGTGCCTTTCTGTCCTGTACTGTTGTTGTGAGCTCTTCTGTGAAAATGGGTGTGCTGGCTTCCTGCAGTATAGTGCAATAAATGATTTAAAAATCAGAGTAGCTGTTCTCAGCCTGGATGTAATGCCACTATTACATTTCCAGCATCCTAACAGTGCCATAAGTTACTGAGCGTATTCAGTGCTCTCACTTGCCCCAGACACCTTTTCTCAAGCAGTTTATGTAATCAACTGAGCAATTTATGCCCATATTCACAAGTGGTTCATCTATCCAGACTCTCAAAGTATTAAAAAACACATTAGCATATGTATAAGGCTTTAAGTACAGATGTTACATATACATTCATACATAGATATGTTTAACATACTTTCTGAAAAGGACAAATCTGAGCAAGTGAAATCCTTCTCCTACTGCAGACAATAGTAAATAACCTCAAAAGTAAGCCAAGATTGAGTCATAATGAGAAAGATTTCCAGATTTTTTTCACAATTATACTTAGGTGAGAAGCTCTTTGGGGTGACATTTCTGGTGAAGATAATGGAAATAAAATAATAGTTGATGAAAGAACACTATAATCCACCACCTTTTCCTCTACATTGACTCTCAGAGCAAGGCAGGTACTCTAAGGCCAGGAGTCTGCTAGAAAAACAGCATATCTTACATGCACTCAGGAAAAAAAAAAAACCCTAGATATCCTTTCTCATTTATCAGGAATACTCTAACCATGAGTAGAGCTCCATCTGAGTTATCTGCCTAGGTAAATTATCTTGAAGGGGTTTTTATATTATGCAATTAGCCGATAGCTGTTTTGTGTCTCCTGAGGGTAAGGCAGCCATCAGCAGCACATCATCTCTGCACTCCCAGCAGGATACAGGTCTCTGCTGTCCCAAGACCCTCTGCTCTGGGCCTGCAGAACATGCAAATATTATTTTAAAAACTACTGTCTCAATGTGTTAAACTTTTCAGGAAGGTGGTGGCAAAGTGTGAATTTCCATAGCCCTCACAGCAGCTCTCATGGCCAGTGAGTGCCCACTTACAACTTTATCTTATATCCATCCAGAAAGAAGAGAGCGTTTTTTTGATGTAATGAGATACTTGCAAGGACTAGCTGGTGAGGAAACCACTCTAATAACTTATTTTCCCTGTAAGGCACAAACATTTAACATTCTTGGTGTGGTGTTCCTATTTTAGACAGTTTAGTTTCCAATTTGAGAAAACACATCTTTATAGCTTAAAAATACGCCTTTAAAAATAGCCTTTATAGCCAAATTTTAAACCACCTGAACTTCTTTAGAAAAAAGAGTAATGATTTACAGTTACAGTGTTTTTTAATTAAAAGGAGCATTTCACCCTAAATGTAGATGGTTTACAGTTAAAAAAGAAAGTTAAGCAAAACATTACTCTGCTTTTAGAATCAAATGAGTTTTGGCAGACAACATATGTTCCCCAAAAGCATACTTTGGGGACATGGGCCTTGACAGAAGGGAAACACTAAAAGGATGAGCAACCAAGTGATATATTCCATCGCTGTTTTCAGTGATGTATCGTCTGTAGCATTTATAACAACAACAAAAAAATGATTATTCACAAAGCAACAGCTGTCTTTCTCTTCAAACTACTCTTACAACTCATCTCTGTCATGATGTTTACAACAATTTGACAATGGTTAGGCAGATGATATTCTGCAATTGCCACATATTCCAAAGACGACAATCATTTCATCCCTAACTAGGATTTCTTCTATCTCCTTGAATTTGCCTCTGTGAATAGGGACTATATGTTGCTGTATGTTCCAAACATGTAGGTAATAATGACAGAGACTCTAGATATTAGAAATATGAAAGAAGCAATAAATAAAATAATATTTATTTTATACTATAATGTAAATTCTCAGTTATAGAGAACTGAGCAAATTACAGCAAATGGCTCCTGTATTTACAGTAGGTAATAATTTACTCCAATAAATTATGAACTTACATTTAATTGTTTCTCTTAGGCAACTATATCATATTAAATAATATGATATATGAAATCTGAGTTAAGTGTCAATTTGCTAGAAATCCACTGAAGAGGTCTCTCCAGGTACCATAGGAATGCTAACATTAAACTACAGGTAGGAACATAATTAACAAAAAAATGCATTTCCAGCAGAACCCTAGCAATCCTTTCTGGGGTAGATCACAAGAGAATTTCAGACAAATAAAGAACTCTTTAGCTGCATTGCTGAGAATCAACAATATCAAAGCATCTGGTTTTCATCAACTGCCTTAAAACCCCTTAGCTATCGATGTTACCACCACAAGTCATATAAAAACACACTTGATTTCTGACTAGTATGTTTACAGCTCCAGGGGTAGAGGCAGCAAGATTCATCTGTCACCTCATCTCCACCTAATACAGATCTTCTGACAGGTGTTCTCAAAATATCTTATTACTCTGGATTTCTTAACACACAAACCGTGAAGAAATGTGGAGGTGAAAAGAAAGCTGTCCTAAAATGCCAGTGCTTCTAGAACCCCTTGAATAGTGGAGAATCAGCTTCAAAGTTTCTCTTAAATCTGAAATCTCTCTAGGATAGGGACTTATAACTCCCAAGAAAACAACCCAATCCTTAGTCCATGGACACGTCCTGACGAAACTGGATTTCTCTGATTCTGAATGTCTGGGGACAGGGAAGGAGGGAAGAGAAATGAAAAAGCATTCTCCATCCATCGAAAAGCAACCCAATGATCAGATTTTTTATTCATATCAGTGAAATGTTAGAGAACTATATGAAGTAATCTATAGAAAAAAATCTCCTCTGAATATATATGTAAAAGCTTGAATAATTTCTTTGAGTACTTCTACAACTTCAGTAGCAATCCATGAAGTGCTGGGCTGAAATTGTTCAAATGGTAGCTAATATTCAAATAACCCATCAAAACTGTATTTGCAGCAGACTGGCGTCATGAAAAGAATCTTGGATAAAGAGGAACAGATGAAGAGAAACAGCAAAAAGAACTCAGAGGAGCTGTCAAAGTCCCCCAGGACAGTTTTAGACAGAATTAGGACACCATTTGCAGGGAAAGTTGTTGTTATGGACACTGAAAGCTCAGCCCCAGCTCCATACGAATGAAGCAGTCAGAGAGGAACCAGGCTGCTCAGCTCCTCTCAGAATTAAATTTACATTTCATTTTCCCATAACCTGTTGATTCCAAATTTTAAAGCAGAGGTTCAGCCTCAGACTGAACTTTAATCTCAGAAACATGTCTAGGTGAAAGAGAAAAACCTTGGGGAGTCCTCTGCCTACCAAACCTGAACAAAAGTGGGATATGGAGGCACACCAATGTACGTTTCAGACACACAAGATTTAAAGAACAACACTCTAAGTGAAATAGTGACAGAATAGTATTGGGTAGGTGCCACGGCAGGTAGAAAGACACCATCTGGGAGGCATAAGTGATAATGTGGCAAACTACATTCCTTCTACAAAGAAACGATGGCACATGGCATGTTCACAGCCATAACATGGTGTTTCAGCATTCCTGCTGCTGGATCCCCACTATAAATTGCAGCACAGACTTGTACCTGATTTTCCTGTGTCTTTGGCAAGTGCTGTGGGCACTTTCTCTTCTTTTTCTCTCCTCCGAAGTCTCAATTGCCCAAAGCCTGGCATAATTAATCTTTGATTGGAGATTAAAAATAGCTTTAGAGAAAGTAATCAAGGCAGATGGTTCCCAGAATACCACAGGCTGTGGTATTGAGATATTCTTAGTGAAAGCAAAAAAGTTTCAAATTCTGCACCAAATAAGACTGAAATCTGTACAGATTCCAGTGGGACATTAGACCACAGATACAGATGATTTTTTTTTTTGTGATGAAAAGGGGGATAATGTGCCATAAAGTCGAAGGGGCACTTTGTAGTTAAGGAACCTCTGTGACAGCTGGGCACAGTACACTAAGAATTTGCACCCTGACTTCTCACTCTAGTATTTCCTAATGGTTAGCTTCAGACATTTTCCCAGCCAGCCTACTATTGCTTCTATCACACTCTTACACACCCTCCAACACACAGTGTGAGGTTACCCAGCAACTTGGGCATCCAAACCTCAATAGATGGTGGAACATCCAAGAGTTAGGAGAAATGGCAGCTTTTGTATGTTGAGCTGTTTGCCAGTACCGAGTCACCAGTTTATTCTGTAGTGATACAACAAATATTTTGAACCACCTGAACAGTAGGTATTATTGGCTAAGCAGTCAATCTATCAAGTTACTGTATTTCAAGATTGTGGAGTCAATATACCCTGGCTTTATGACAGTAGTGAGAGTCAGAGGAAGAGCGTAAATATTCCCCTTAGTAAGTGCTAAGAAACTGAAGAAACATCATTATAAATACACACGGAAATACAGAAAACTAGAAACTAGCAACCAATTAAAGCCCTTACATCTCTGTTTCTTATCTCTATCTCAATTCTTATCTTATAAAACCTTTGAATAAGAAAGGAAAGACTATTCTAAAGGCAGTAAGTGGAGTTCAAGTTAGATAACTGATTATAAAGTCTCCAAAGGCACCTAGGGCACTCAGGAGTAAGGATATAATTTAGAAGTTGATAATCTACCTCTGAGTGCTTCAGCCACAAAACTCTCAACATTGCTCTAGGTGATCTAAAGATACTGGCAGCAAGATAGTCACCTCAGTTCAGACCTCCACAAAATTGCCTTCTTTATGGAGAAGGGAGTCTTGCAAAAGCAACATGCCACATGGTATGGAACTGTATAAAAACAGTTGACCTTCCAGTAGTAGCTAACACCTTAGGCCAGTCAGCCTAGAGTACTCGAATGTGATAAAGTGATGGTGCAAATCCTACTTTCACCAAATAAAACTTCAGTAATTTAGGCCACTGCTTTCTACATTAATTTTTAAACAGAGGCTTGCTGGCTAAAGACCAGGTAGATACCCACAACAGCCACGGGCACTAAACTTATTTGTACCAAAATGCTTCACTTTTTTAAATCTGGCTCTAAAATTTACAATATAAATAAACAAGGCACAGTGACACGTCAAACTGCAACAACAATTTCCATAAAAACAGAGCTGGCAACACACCCTGCATTACTGGTTTGTACAAACTCCGCTTCTTCAGATGGTTTAATGCACCATTCAACAAGTCATTGTAGGCCACTAGGAATTTGTGTGTATTTCAGGCAGTGGCTCTTAGGAAGCCACATGGGTCTATGTGTAAATCACACAGCAGCAGACGTCCTGGGAGAAATTAACATAGGTCAGACCAAGATCCTCCTCATATTAAAGGAAGGAATGGAAATGTAAAGCTAAGAACTACACCTTGTTAAAGTAATGCTGTAGACTTAGCACACTTTCTTTAACTGAGTAGTTAAAACTCACAGACCGGCTTCAGTTAAAATAACTGACTGGAAACAGTGGTGCCTCAGTTTGTGTATTTTATTTTTTCAACATGTACCCTCAGGATTGGGTAAAAATGCTTTATTCAAAACTAAATTTTAATTAAAACAAGACAAAGGGGAAGAAAGTTGCCTGTGTATGTAAAAATGCTAAAGACAGCAACACGCCTGTCTGATCCAAATCCCAATTACACTGGGCTAAGTTTGAATTTGGGAGCTGGATTTGGGTTGAAGCACAAAGGTTTAAAAAACTCTTGCAAACTCATGCAAATTTAGTCACCTCAAGGAACAAGTTTTACCTGTTCTCCAAAGCCTTCTGGCTTTCTCGATAAAGATCTGAACTTTGCCACCCTGAAAACAGAAGTGTGTTATGGAACTAAGGCAGAAATCTTAATGCTAAGTTCAGGCATTTAAACATTTGAAAGCTGAAATGCCATGCAAAGCTGGTCATGAAGTTCTAGCAACCTTTGACTATCTGCTAGTTCACAGCTAAAAAGAAAATTAGGTATGAGTTTCCCAGAATAAACAGGTCAGGTATTAAGAAAACTAATGAGCCAGAATGCTCTTGGAAAATATGTTTTCCAGAGAATTTCTATATGCAAAGGATCTTCTAAACTGGCCTTTATCAACTTCAAATGGATGTTTAGGAAACAATCTTTTATGGAGGGATTTAAAATCGCTGCTGTCCTGTTGCCTCTCTCCCTGTAATATTGCCTATATCTTCTGAGCACGCCTAGACCTTGTCTTAGTTCAGCTTTAGTAAGCATTAAAATAAACTGGTTCTTCTGTGTAGAGCCAAAATACAGTGCTTCAGATTGAAACTGGTAATCCCTGAAACTGCTGAATTCAACTGCATTCATCCACTTTTAATTAAGACTGCTGCAAGCATAGGTATTCCTAAACTATCCAAAACATGACCTGCTGAGGAAATCAAGTAAGCAGGGTCAGAGACACTAATTGGAAATTATTTTGCTCATTAGGAAGATAGGAGAGATGGTAAATGTGTCAGGAAGGTAGCTCAGAGAGAAAAAAGCAGTACCTTGGCTAAATTCAACAGACAGTGCTACAGGGGGTTCACCCTTGGGAGAGGTGGGAGCAGCAAGAGCTGGAGCTGTGACCAAGTACCTCCTCTCCTCCTATGCTTAGGGAGACACCATCTTGCACATTCCTGAGAATGAACAGGAGAGCACCAAAGGTTAATCTGGTGTCACAACATAATATACAGTGCCTTGACTGCTGTCCACCTCTGTAGGTCAGGGGGCTAATAAGAGCCTGCCAAAAGCCCTGGCACTTTCAGTTATTCATATAGCCTTCTCTCAAGTACCTAAATGTACTGAAAAAAATGCAAATACATTTTTAGTCATCTTCATGCTGCATGCACGTACACGTATAAAAATACACACAGACACACACATGATGTCTCTTTGGAAGCCATAAAAATGGGTAAGCCATTCTTAGTACTGCCTTCTGGAACTACATCAATCCTACACACAGGCAGAGAGGATGCCGTCACAGCAGACAAGTCTACTTGCAGCATGCTGCCAGCCAAGCAGTGGACAGGCAGGAAACAAAACTGGGTCCTTGCTCCAGAGCACTTGTAACTAAAATACAGGATTCGAAGAACTACAGGAAAACTAAAGCCTCACTGGGGAAATAAAACAAAACAAAACAAAACAAAAACCTCCCAAAACCCCAAAACATCCCCCCAGAAAAGCCCAACAAACAAGCCAGAACCCAGGAGCCATGTTCCAAAACTTCTAATCTATGAAATGGAAACTTTTGTTAGGCATCAGGTTTTGTGTCCCTGGAATGAAATATAGATCTACAGCTTTTATGGAACTGAAGTATTTCAAAAAGGGCATGAAGGAGAAAAGACATTTTAAATATAATACCTCTCTCAGGAGGAATCTCTCTCAATGTCAGTTCATGACATTGCGGACTTTGATGCTGCTTTGACAAGTATTTCCTTTAAGGTGAAATATAAGTTGGTTTAGCTTTATCTTTCTTTTCCACTTTTAGTTTATGTAGGAATTGCACTGAAATTACAACCTTTGCTCTCCCTCCAGTCATTCGGAGAGCAGAGAACAAAGACCACTTATTTTTATTAAACTGCTACCACTTCTTTTTAAGGTTATCCAGAGCCACCAGCTCATGACAAAGTATCTTGTTCAATGCAGTTTTAATTTTGACCTGCAAGGAAGAGCAGAATTAAATAAAATGCACCTGAAAGAGCACTCTAAGTTCTATTTCTTAATTTCCTTAAAAAAAAAAATAATGAAACCACAAACCCACAAACCAAACACCCCACACACACACCAAAATAAATGTTATTTGCCATTCTCACAAACTAGTGGAAGATGCCCTGATATTTTCTCTCTATTCTTCCAATTTTTAAGTGGTCGACAACTTTCTAGATGTTGTTTGAAAATTGTATCTCAAGTTCTTGGCTTAAATTTTTCCTTTGCAAAAGGCAAGATATCTCTTCATTCCACATTGCTTTGCAGTCTCAAAATAGTCACCCAACATGAAAACGAAGTCAGAGCTGTAACAAGCAGAACTGCCAAAATAACAGCAAGAAAACCCACCCTTTGCTTTTACCTTGGTGCTAAGATACATACTACACCATTTTAAAGTATTTTGTTTTAAACTGGATATTTAAAATCTAGATCGAGATAAAGATAAAAAAGGTGATAGCAACTGTGCTGCCTGAAAAGCCTCATGGCCCACAGCCACAGTTTCTTTTTCTCCTTTAATGCATTAGGTTAGGAAGAGAAATTATTTCCCTGTTCAGCCAACTCAATCACTCAATTTTCACTTCATGCACAATTCTTATGGTCTGCCATCTCTATCTCTTCCAATTTTCTCATTCCATTCAACTGCTGTCATTCCTTGAAGCATAACATAATGGCAACTTACACAGTGGTATCAGAGAACCCCTTATTTCTTTGCTTTTGCTCTGTTTAACAAGGAACACTTCTTGGTTTTTTCTATGCTTATGCTGGGCCTTAGCTGTAAAAGAATTGCATTTCTTCATCTGAGCTGTGAAACATTCTCCAAAAGACCCCTAAAAATTTGTGTGTAATTGTATCTTTCACTATTTCAATGCTTTCTAAGAAGAGCATTTCAGTTTTAGTTGAAAAGTTAAATATTTTTTTCCTAATTATATAGGACTATAGTTTCTTGTCCCTATATTTCAGGAGTTTATAGTCATGCAGTTTTACCTACAGGAAAAGTTCCCAGTCGTCAAAACGGAAATTTACTCATTTACACCTCAAAAAGCAGCTAATACATAGAAAGGGAAGCTCCCCAGTTTCTGGACTCAAAATGCTTTCAGCATTCTTAAAAGACTGGTGTAAAGCAGAAAGGTGATTAAATAGTTCCAGCGAAACAAATGAAAAACCTTTAAGACATTTCTGTAATCTACTTCATATATTCTGATTTAACACAACCTGGTATAAATGGAAATTAGTATCTTTAAGCTCACAAAGGTAAAAGAATGCCAGCATAGCTAAGAAGGTCAAAAAGTAAAAGCAGGGTACACTGTTTCCAGCGCCACGTAAGCAAGTATTTGATTCAGAATAGCAGTATTTTACAGAAAAACTTTTGTAGATTAATTTCTTTGCCAAACCTCTCTTTGGCACAGCACTGCAGGAAGAATTTTCAGCTCCAGCCTCATTTTCTTAGGTTTGCAATTTGTGTATTCAATTTGAAGGCCAAGAATTTGGTATCCACCAGTTCTCCAACACTGTAAAGAAACTAGAATTATAATGATGCTAACAAAAGAGGCCACAGCAAACCATACCTTTGTCCTTTGTCCTCCCCAGTGCAGCATCAGTCTTCACAGAAGGATGTCAAGGAGTTGTTGAAATACAGGCCACCAAACCAGTAACAGTTTCTCCAAGTTTTATTCTTTCTGCACTATTTGTCAAAGATCATTGCACAGCTTTATATCCTATAAGTAGAGAAAACTTTACTGTACAGATAACACTGTGTATCAAACCAGGTGGTATTAGTAAGACAGTAACTGATGATCCATGTTGTGGCGTTTAAATAATCAGAACTAATTAGTCAGCCATCTAATTAAGGATGCTGAGGACAAAACTGATATGCCATACCACATGTAGAGCAGTTATCACATTATTAAAATAAATGATTAAATTCTAGGTTTAGACTTTCTTCCATTGCAGAAGAGGAATGAAGTTTGACACAGTTACAAATAATATATCTTCTTAAAAATTACTTTTTAAGATTAAACAAGTAAAACTAGCTTGTTTAATGCTATAGCACATTTTGATGCAATAACGATCAAATTGTCTTTTTGATATGTAAAGCTTACCAGTTGCTTCACTTGAGGAAAGAAATACAAAGATGTAGAGATCTACAGTGGAGTCATTGATAAATCTCGGACTTATTCCTCAGAAAAAAATCTAATAATCCAAAAAGCTCCTAAAATGAGAGAAAAATAAACCTAATTTAATGCTATTGACAGTGCAAAACTGGGGCAAGGAGGAGAAAGGAAGATTAAAAGTTAACAAGAACATATAAACATATTTTCAAAATAAACCTCAAAATACTGGATTTAAAACAAGAAAGGAATTCTTAGCTAATATTAAGACAGTCAAAATTAAAGACTGCTTCCTACTTGGGAGTATGTTTGACCGAGGGTCTCAGATCAGGGTGGATATTTTTTCTTACTCCTCTTTCCCTAAATCAGGAAAAGTACTGTGCTAGGAAAGTAACAATTACCCTTCATGGGTATGTTGAAGTGAACAGTATTGTATTCATAAAATAAATAGTGTTGACAAAATGAGAGCCAAGTCTTTTATTTGCTCAGCTGTTCAGCTGGGAGATGGGTTTCCTAGCAGAACTCACTTTGACTGTCTATCTCCACATGATTAAACAGGAGGCTACAGGTGGTAAATTCAAATATTCCAGTGTACTCAAAGGAAGGGGAGACTAGAAGGACAGGCAGCATCCACCAGAAGATGGTGGTTCACAGTATTAAGCAATACCGTATATTCTAATCCCTGGACATATCCAGGGATTGCAGTTAGTTGCCATCCATACTGTTAAGACCATAGCTCAAATCTTATTCCTTGGTTACGAACTGCTCTTATCCAGTTCCCTGCCCTTCCACACGGCCAAGTTCAGTAAATAGCGTTGTATGACTTTGTATAATTTCCCTTTTTATTGCCACAGTAAAAGCAAAGAAAAATGGATCAGTGATTTGTATTTTAGGAGACATCAAGAGGTATGGCAAGAGTTGATGTTTCATGTTCCTATATTTTAAAAGAGCATTTAAATTTTTATTTACTGTTATGTTAATGATATTATCCCAAATATTTCCAATATTTTTCTTATACTCCCATTCTACTTCAAAAAGTTGGTTTAAAATGGGAAAATATGGAAAATAAACTCTAGGCTTTACTCTTGTCACTGCTTTTGGACTCTGCTCAGTTTGAGCCAGCAAGAACCTTCCACACACGTTAGGACATGTATGCTAGACACCACACTTCAGTACAAAAGTTGAAGGTAAGTTTTAACCCTGCTACATTTAGACTTCTAAATGAGCCACATTAAAACAGAAAAATCTTTTAGATATATTACTGAAGTGAACAATGTTCTCATTTTCAAATCTAACTCTTACTCATCCCTTTTTGAATTTTGAATGCCTTTGTGAATGCCTCCTGACTTCAGGTTACTGCCTGTGTTCCTCTTGAATCACAAGTTTAAAGTCGTGTATTCCCCTAAACTTGCACTTTCTGTTCTGAGCAATATTTTAGCATTGGCCTGCTTTAAAGTCAAATTTGTAACAGTTATAAAACAGGAAAGACATTGAAAAAGTATTGAAACAGAAGAATATTTTTCAAATAACGCAACTCTAAAATTTCAAATAATGGTAGCATGATTTCTTTATGTGTTGCTTAAAAGTACTTTTATTTGAGACAGAAAAGCATTCAGATCACTGAAACCTAGAATGAATTATTTACAGTACTAACACAGTCTACCACATACAGTTATGAACTTTCATGTTATCTTGTATCTGTGGCAAAAAGAAGCCCAAATCACTATCCGAAGCAGATACCCTACCCGTGAACTTCAGGTGATAAGCTCAGTACATCAAAAAATGCCAGACCTTCCTTACAGTGGTGCACTTTTTTTATGAGCAGGAATCCTAAATCTGATTTAAAATAATTAAAACAATATTAATCTAATCATGAAGTAATTGCTAATGAAAACTTATCCCAGAATGTTGACAAAACACTTTTTCATTCTAAAGGACACCTAGAGGATTTTTCTTTAAAATACTTGAAACTTTAGACAAAATTAAAAGAAGTTTTCACCACGAGAAGATTAGTTAAGGGCACATCAAGTCTTTATATGCTGTGAAAGATAAAAATAATTGCTACCAGAGAACAACTGCTGTTAGTCATTCGTATAAAAAAATGCTGGCCTGACATCTTTGAAAATTGAAACTATCAGCTTATCCATAAGAAACTCGCAACAGGGGCAGGAGCAATGTACAAATTCAGATCTCTTTACAATCATTATGACTAATTCTGATGAAGAAGGATTATCTTGTGCTTACATTTGTAGAAGTCTGTGATGTGCAGATTTTCACCAAACAAAAAAAAATCTTAAAATATAAATATTGCACTTACAGCTGCTTGTGTTAAATATGTCTAACTATCAATTTATTTAGGAATGGGAACATAATACAGATACACCCACTTCCATGCATATAAGCAATGATACATAACGACTACAACCAGCTTCACTTGTTCTTTGAAGAACTCATTAAACCTTACGTACCAGTTTCCTCATTTGCAATTGCATGTTTTTGCAGTTATTGGCATACAGAAAAGTCTATTAGTCTTTCAAGTGCGTGAGTTCTTAAAGAATTTGAGTGCTCATGAGATAGTCTTTTGTGAAAGGAGGGGTAGAAGAGAAGGAAAAAGAGGGTTATGGTGGTCTTTCTCCCTAAGGAAGTCTGCAGTCTGCATTTTTTCTATGTAAATTTAAGGGGTTTGCCTTTTCTTAACAAATTTAATAAGATTTTACTAATATAAGTTAAAATTTTAATTACATTTATTTTTTATGAGGAGGAAAGACAGCAAAGATAGGCATTTCAAAACATCAACATGCAGCTTCCTCCCTCTGCCTAGACACAGAATCATAACCAACTACATTCACATGAAAGGAAGGGTATGTTCCCAGTTACTCAGGAAGACACCAGAAATAAACTGTTGTTCATGTGCCTTCTGTCAGTGTACAAGTCAAATCACTGCCAAGTCCTCCTTTTTCCTGTCACAGATTAATGGCCTCTGGGCAGCTGCCTGGGGAAGAACAAAGGAGATGCCCATGTCACTGTTTGAAGCATTCAGTAGTAATTCCACATCACTGCACTAGTACCTACTGATGACAGAGCTGCTGGCTCTGTCGCTGAAGCAGACCCAGTGCTGTAGCCAAGAAGCCAATATTGTCAAGATCCAAGATGAATGTATTAAACAGATGCATTAGCTTAGCTTCTGGAGTTGCTTTTGCACAATCTGCATAAAAACTGGCCTGAGAACAGTAGATCAGCTTTGAAAAGTCTCGTCATATGAACTTTAAGCACACTGAGATATTGAAAATCCTCTTCTAAAGGTTGCCGTGACCCTTTGATACTGAAGTTTCATTGCATACAAATGGAAACTTTTCTCACCTTCCTCCACCAGCCATCATACTCCATCCCTTTCTGTAATGAAACTCCCTCTTTTTCATCTCTTCTCAGCTCAGTGGCAGTTGACACCATAAAAGACAGATGTAGAAACCTGCTGTAGAACACACTAACTTTTCATGCTGATAGAGGAGACCTTTTAAAGGCTTGGCTGCAGCCTGGAGACTCTACCAGTAAAGATTTATCCCATCATCTTTACAGATGGATACTGAATTTCAAGCATCCAAACATCTATACTAAAAAGAAAATAAATAAGTATTGTTTTGTTGTTGAAGGGGACACCAAGGGATCTTCTCTAACTCCTGTTGTACACATCTTCAATCTGAAGAATTTACAAGTTTCTGCAGAAACGAAATTACATGGACCCAAACTTCTTAAAAATTATTGCAGCAGTGTCAAAGGCAAACTGGAAATTCTTTAAAGCACAAGATTGCCCTTCTGACACACCAGGTAGATTCAAGAAAATCATGTCTCAGACCTCAGTTAATGCATTTTACATTACTTGCACCACCTTAGTGTTATGCACTCTGGTCACTGAAGTACCTCAGATTTCTTTTCTGTTCTACTTCATTTTGTAGCATCTCCTCAGCTGTGTAGGCTTTTGCGGCACATAACTCACACATGTATCTCGAGTTGGTCAGTAGGCCTTGATGTTGAAAACAGCAAGGAAGTGGCAGGATTTATTATATTTATGTTACTGCTATGCAAACAAGTTTCCACATCATGGGCTATTGAATTGAATTTCAATGCTGATCCAAGCAGCATCACTCCATCAAAGTTAATATAATGGCTTATGAAAGTAGGAAGTTATTCAGAGTTTGATAGGTCTCAGAATGAAACTGGTGAGAAAATCATACAGCATCCCAACTTGCAAAGCAGCCAGTGTGTTTAAGTTTCACTTTTCCACAGAAAAGGAGCAAATGCCAACTGTGAAGTTCAAACGACTGGCAGTGTAGACAGGATAGTTGAAGGACTCATCATTGTTGCTTTTCAATTATTATGTATGTGAAAAAGGAGAGAAAAGATTTCTTTATTAAAAAAATGAGGATAGTATAACACACATTCAATAGAAGGAGGGCATTTTTAGAGATTAGATCAGAGACTGATTTACATCTTGTTTATGATAGCATTTTAAAAAAAAATCTATTAATGCCCCCATACCAATTTAAATTTCCTATAATAATCAGGGCTACAGCCATCTGACATTAAGCATTTCAGCATCAATATTGGAACTCTACATTTCCAGTGTTTTATTTAACTGAAAAACACAAGCATCTCCTATCAAATATTTTTCAGGGAGGAAACAAAAGTTCTATAATACAGCAGCCTGATAGGTTTTATAGTAATGTCTTTTCTTGTCTCTTAATTTGGTACAAGAATTCAATAGTGTCCCACCATACTTCCCTAATAACAAAAATCTCTTTGCTATAATTACACGTTTATTGTGTCCTTAGACAATGACACAACCTCAGCCAAATTTGACATTATATAAATATTTTCAGCCTTATCATTTCAAACAAAACCCAAGGAGGCAATAAATCGATTGTTTATGAAATCTAGGATGTGTCAGAGACACACATGATATTAAATGAGACTGTTCAGTATCACTTTATCTTGGTATTGTTTAAGAATATCATGTGAAGCACAAAGGTGAGCTCAATTCCTCTGCTGCAAGTTCCCTGTGATTGGGGTGGGAAAGAAATGGAAGTAGCAGCATCTTAAAAGAATGTGCCTCTGCCACTTTTATCTCTGAATCACTGCTTCCTTCCTTCAGTTCAACTACCCAAGTTATAGCAGAATAATTTTGTGCAGTTTGTGCAATACTGAAAAGCTTTTCTCTCTCATTTGCATGTCTTTTGCCCACTTTTTTCAGCTCATGAAGTCAGAACATTATCATAGTTTTTGAGCTTCTCAGCAGTAAGGAGAAATAAAAAACAAAACCGAAAAAACATAATATGATCTTCTGTGTTGGGAGAGCAAGGATATAGAGGGAACAGATGCAGCAGCAAAATGTAAAATAGTTGCTTTAGGGCTATATCTTTCTGGCTTTGCTATGAAAAGACCTCATACAAATAAAGTGATTAGCTCATGCTATAGATCATTCATAAAAAAACAGAACTTCTCCAGCAATAGCTCACTTGAGAAAGGGCTGCTTTCAGAGACAGTTGTTCATACATCAGAGTCTTCCACAAGCAGGAAAAGCAAAATGAAAGTGTATGTAACTGCTTCTTACTCTTTCTCAGATGCACATGAAAAACTGAACCAGTGGGTTGCACAGAGGTCTAAGCAAGCCAGCTATGGGGCACCCACAGCTGCAGCAACACCAGAGATGTTGTAAGCGGGTAACAACTGTGGGAAAGTCTAGCATCTAGCAGAGGCTGAAATTTCATTCTTACACAGCAAAGGAAGAATTAAAACTCCACTCAGTTGTCACTTCTACGCAAATATAGAAACAACTGTATTTATTTAGAAGATATGTACTTAGAACAGATGTTGTTCAATTGAAAGCTCGTATACCAGCATGGATAAGGCGTCAATTTTGTCTTCAACTTTAAAGCATCTAGAGTTTTCTTTAATGTAACAGTGATGAAAGATGCAGTGCCACCAGCTGTAGAGCAGAAAAGGCTGAAATACTTCTCAAATGTCAAACAAATAGAAACTGTTCAAATCACATTTGGTCTGTATTTTATTAGCACAATGAAACTACAGGTTACTTGCAGCACTAATTGCCATGTGAAAACAAATGCTCTTTTATGGTTAGCTGGTATGTTTCTTTATCCCATTTCTGCATGGCTATGCAGTTACATCCTGAGATTCAAATTTATGTTCCTTAAATCAAGTTTTTGCTGCTCAGATTTTTTCTCAAAGTAGGAATATATTGCTTTTTAATACAGGAAGCGGCAGTGTGCTTTGCTGTCTTTCTGAGATTATCCTTAGTGCATTTTTTGGAGGGCTGATTTGCAGGGATTGTTCTTTGCTGTTGCGTCAGCATAGTCTTCTGACCCTTAAGACTGTGACTTGCACCCAAGGGAAGTGAACACATTGCCTCCAAACCTCCTATATTCCATTGTGCATGAACTAAAAAACCCCAAACAAATAGTTATTTCAACAGTTGGTTACACTGCAAAATTTAATTTTGGCTCATTTAAATATGACTAAAGAAACGAAATAGCTTCCAGAACTGGTTTGTCACAAGTTTCTTCTTCATTTCGTGGTTTAGGAAATTTGAGGCATAAAAGTATCCTCTGTGAATCCATGAGAAATATCTTTCCATCACCACCTCCTCACAACAACAGAAACCAAAAAAACAAAAACACCCAGAGGAAATCCCCACTTGGAACCACTTCCTTTTCAAATAGTGCTTGTTGTGGGTTTCTGGTCATTTTCTAGACCTATATAACAGAACACGAGGTGCTTGGTAAATAAATCCTGTGAACTTTGAAGCAAGTACACTCCCCTTACTGGGAATAGCATTTTGTAATCACATTGTAATGAAATAATATAAAGGATAGGTTGCAAAATTTTAGAACACATTTTAATATAGGGTATTTATAAGCTTTGCAGTTACAGACAAAATGTAAGCTATTCTGCATATATTGCCATCAGGGAGAAGTGATTTTGCTCACTGGGAGCAATGAGGAAAAAATACTTTTGCCTCCTTCATTTTAACCTTTGTTTCCCTGATACTAAAAGTAGTGCCATAATAGAAGCACTTAATGGCACTGTTAACTCAATCACATAAAACCAAAATCTATATTAATTACATTCATTATACTTAATTGAACATAATCATCTAACCTAACAATTCGTTGTACACTAATTAATAAAACAGCATGTCTTCTGGATCAGAAATGCATTGATTTTTTTCTTTCAAAAGTAAGATATTTAGGGGACAGATAAAATTCATAACTTACATCATTACTTCATGTGGACAGACTGTTAACTTTTGTAGTCACAGTGACTGTCAGGGCAATGGATCTCTTAAGTGAAATTGAGATTTCATGCAACTTTTGCATATCTAACATGTTGGGGGGGGGGGGTGTTTGTCTCCTCGGTGACGTTTGAAGACAAAGCCATGAATCAGCAAGGACATTTCCATAAAAACACTGCAAGTAGTCACACAGAAGTCTAAAATGTCTCATCTAGATTATGAGCAATCTTCAACAATTCCACATCTTTATATTGTGGTGTTCAAGTATACAGTGCCATCTCCTTAATACAGGTAAAGAGTAAAGCACTTATTCGAGATTAGCCTCTCTAGGCCAGATTATCCTCTGCTAGAGGAAACCAAAATAAAGATGATCTTCAGCCTGGGAAGTCATCCTAAAAACTAAACAATGAGCATCTCCAAGATAGAATTATGCTTTAACCCTCTTATTAAAGCTACTATAATGTCTAACAATAATTAAAGAAGCAATAGGCTAGAAGAAGAAAGCTCTAACCACTCTGTCATTTGGTAGCTACGTAGGTCTGCATCCTAAGGCATGCATTTAATTTCAAAATGAACAAATAATTTCAATAATATTAGTAAATAATCTTTGAAGAAGGAAATGGAGTAATCAGGCCTATACTTAATAATCAGGACACTTCCCTGGAAAGGGAGAGTAATGTGTATTGGGCCCTATTAGTCTTTGATGTTGCTCCACTGTTTTATAACAAAATTAAATTCAAGAGCTAGAAAATACCACCAACTAACTCAACAAAATAGTTTAGAAGGCAAACCCAAAACCAACCAAACGAAAAATAGCAAACTTCCGTCATTAAGAGATTTTCACCTTGATTTCACACCCTATGTAAGTGTGCTAACCAGTGAGCTATGCTTGGTGAACTAAGCAGAAGCCTCTTAATCCATTAAAGAAACAAAATAAAATGAGAAAAAATAGGCTACGCATCAATATTGAGAAAATAACTTTTTTTTGGAAATCACAAGGTGAAAGCACATCCACTGGAAGAAGCAAGCAAGGGGTCTAAATTTTAGCTTTACAGGAGTTTAAAGACCCATGCCCACTTCGTATTTCCCTCAGGGAAGTTCAGCAATACATAGTCTATACAACACACACGGACACAGTATTGCAACCAGAGATGTCTGACTCTCTACATATGCCACATAAGAAGTTAGGTTCCTGATTTCACGTTGGAAACTAACTGCCTAATCTGATAGCTATTCAAAATGTATCAGTAAATAACCTTTCCATGAGTGCTACTACCCCTTGAAATTATTCAGCACACTTTCTGAACTTGATTTGGTGTAAGTGGCTTGTTTGAAGGGTACTATTACTACACAAAATGATCAAATGCGTGTTTCTTTGTTTCAATATATTCACTGTAAGCCTTAAGTTCTCCCATTGGAAAGTTAGAAAAGCTACACATTTGCAAGAATAAAGAAGTCCACACGGTTTCATAAAAGCATGTTAGTAGGGAACTGTAGGGTCAGTCACGGCAGAGGCAAGAACAAAGTCTAGGGGCTGTGTTTCCCAGCTCTGAATCAATTCAGCCAAATTACAAATCCTTTGAAGGCTTTTCTTTTTAAAAAAACCTTCCTCCTTAATGAGAGTGACTGAGCAAAAGTTGTATTTTATTCACATCCAGATGAAAAGATTTGGTATTAGCATCATTTCAAAAAGCATCATCTGCTCCAACACCACATTTTAACTTCTGTATTGTATAAGTCATCCAAGGCACTAACATGCTACGTCTTACTTAAAAAAGAACTGCTCCCATGAATCTCCCTCCACCGTTTTCCTGCTTTCCTTCCTCATGCCATTTAGCAGATCTTTCCAGGCCTCTCTCTTCACAACCTTTCCCTCTTTGAACAAGTAAATCATGGGAATCATCTTGCCAAACTTCAACTAGGCTGTCCATGAGAATCTTTGAACTGTCTGCGTACTAAATACCTGCTCTTACATACAGTAGAAACTGATAAAACACAAACCAACTTTTATTCCCTCCACTATGTTTACAGAGAACACACACAGACCTGTATGTGTAAACAGCCATAATCACCTATTGTGAATTTAGGTACATAAACTTGATTTTAGACCAGCCACATATGACCCTCTTTCCCTCCTTCTCAGCTCCTCAATACAGAGTCTGTGATTTTCTGACCAAGATAAAATTTGAATCACTTACTGTTTAAGCTAAAAGTCTTGCAGAGACAGCATATTAATGGTCAGGATATACCAGCTCTAAGTTACAGCCTCTTCTGAACTGACCCCTATTCTGGATCCTAATGACATTTTCTTAGTCTTTAATTAGTAGCCTTATTTTAGTGCTTTATTAATGACTAGTGCCACAAACTAAATTACCATAGTTTCAATAAAGCGTCTTTCAGATCCTGTAAAGCAGTGTAAAACACATGCATTTCCTGTCCATGTGTGTCATAGCTTGCGATTTTTAGCTTCATAGGTGTAAACAGAGCAAGTTTGACTACCTGATTACCAAGTAAATGATTATACTTATTAATGAATTAAGCAACTTCTAAAAAATAATAATTTATAAGTAGTATCTGTGAATACTGGTTGAGGAGCTCTTACCCATTCCCAGGAAGCACGCTGCAAGTCACACCCAACCCCGTGTCTGTTCTGTCTTGCCTCTGTAATGCAAGCCTTTGAGGGAAACCTGTTATCTTTTGACAGTTGTAACTGCACAACATTGCACAAGCTGCAGATTTACACAGTATGAATATTACAAATCTTTTTCTGCAAGTGCTTTCAAAGCAATTTCAATTTTTATTAAAAACATTAAGTCCTGTTAACAAACCTCACCTGATACACCGTTTCAGGTTTTCAGTAGTCACAGGATCTCTTTAGAAAGACTTTTAACCAGAATCTAAGGCTGAAGATATATTACTGTCCCAAAAAACTTTAACATCCTTGTGATGCCAGCAGTTCCATGTCAACAAGAATTATTACTCGGTTTTGCTTTGGTCATTTGCTTATTTTCAAGCAAAGCATTGCCTTCCTTCAAAAGCAGTTAGAGTGGAGGAAATAAACCCAACTTAAATTTCTTTAATTGCAGTACTTTAGAAATGTTTGTGGAAATCAGCATTACCATGTAGGCTTGAGAATGGCATGGGCTGCATTTACTACAGAGAAGAGCAGAACTGGGATATGTTGAAACTAGCTTAGCTGGCTACAAAGGTAAGTAAATGTAAGACATGGTTACTGCATGCACTCTGAAACCAAAGGAAAAGTTTAATTTAGTGCTGAGGAGCTGAGAGTGGAAAAACTAGTTTTCCAGCATTGTTCCTCAGAAGCCCAGAGGAAAAACTTTAAAATGTAACTCAAATCAGTTTTGCTTCCTGCACACCCCCCTTAAATAAACAAAATACTCCCAAGGCTGACTCACCTTTTTTAATAGTGCTCTTTAAAAGACATTTGCTATTAGAGTTTGGCATCATTAATTTTTCTGGAGCGCACTGTCAGCATGTGAGCAAGTACAAATGCGGAACTCACGCATGTGTGTTACACGGGGTAGGCGCTCGCCTTTAGCATTTCTCCATTTCTGACAAGCAGGAAAATAATTGTCAAACTAGTTGATGCAGAAGCCTGAGGCTATAGTAACTAGTTAACCCAATTTAGATTTTGCTTGTTTTGCCAATATGTAGTTGACTTATTTTTTAATGACTAAACTGCCTGGGTTTTTTTAAACTGACTGTCAGTCTGCAAGCGTTGCATCAGAATTCCCTCTATGTACCAAAAGGCTACCAAAAAGTAAAAATAATCATTGACAGTTGCAGGTTTTTCTCTTTCTGAAGAACATATTCTGAAATGGAGCTCAATCGATTTAAAAAAAAAAAATATTGTGGATTGAAAAATATGCTCTGAACCCATAAGTGATTTCTGTATTCCTTTCTTTCCCTCTTTGTTTTCTCATGTAGCCAGAGGAGAAGAGCCATGGGCCACTAAGACCTGTAGTCAGACTGCAGCATAACAGAAGCTCCTGCTCCAGGATGGCTTCCTGACCACACATGGTTTCCCTACAAGGAGGGGAAGGCAGGGACAACCCCAGGGCCAGGCACTGGAGCCCCAGCTATGCCCCAGCACAGGAGGCTGCTGCTCTCACCCTGGATTCTGCAGCCTAACACCTGCCTCAATATCAGGATAAAGGGACAGCGCGAGGGTTGTCTCCCCTTGCTTGGCATTTCCTCACTTGAGGCTTCTCCTTCCTGAAAGAAAGACAAGCACAGCCTCCCTCTGCCTTGCTCATTGCCCTGTGGGCTAAAAATTAAGAAGGTAGTTTTTAACTCTCTAATTCATCTCCTTTCATTTCTCTTTCCCCTCTCAAAATCTCTTTATTTTGTGGGCTTATATCACATTGCCCCCACCTATCATCTCCTTCGAGCTGAGAAACTCTGCTTTTCCACATTTGGTGGTTCTTCAAATAGAAATGATCCCATAGCTTTACAGCTCATTGCTGTCCTTCTCTGTACCTATTCCAGATGTACTATATCCTTTTCAAAATGACTGCAACCAGCACTCAGGTGGCATTCAATGAGATGCAGGTAAAACAGGGATTAATACATGGTGTTCTGGTTTGTTCTCTGTTCCTTTCTCAACAACCCCTTAACACACTGCTTTCTTTTTAGATTATAACTGAGCTGAAGTTTTCACAGAACTATTTATCATAAACTCCAAAACTCACTCCTTAATGATAATGAGGCTTCAACCTCAGCAACAGAATAAGAATGCAGAGCAAGGACAGCAGTAGGGCAATGGAATAGAAATTTTTAAAGACATACTTTGAGAGCTGTATCCTAGGGCTGGCTTCCCAGTGTATAAAATTTTACATTAGGAATTCAAAACTTGTTTTAATTCTCCATAGGCACAAAAGCAGGAATTAAGCAGCAGGGGAGGAGGAAAGGGAGAGGGGGGAGTCGTACAATGAAGCAGCTTAACAAACAAAAATAAGAATACAACATCAAAAGTGACTAGTGCAACACAGAATGGTGCAGAAACCACTGAAACCTAAAGGCTTCTGTGTCTTCCACATCGCAGGTGAGCTCTGCTCCTCATCGCTGCAAAAGGTATCTGATACTGAGGAGGTACTGCTGAATCAGAGCTGCTGCCAAACAATCCCAGCAACAGCTCTTTTAGGCAAGCACAGCTAATACCACACCTCTATCCCGCTTTGTGAGCTAATCTGCTCTGCCCATGTGCTGGGCTTGGATGAAAGCCAGCAAGACTCCCAAAATCTGGATAGTGATAGCCAGTGAATTGCTTCACTTGAGCTTCACAGGCTTCCTCTCAGCAGGATTTATGATCTCAGCACAACACCATGCTAACTGCAGTGACATAGCTGCCTATTCATACCTCCCCAGAGGCCAGAAAACGTGCTGAAGTCTGCTAGTAGAAGACCATAAAGACAGACCACGAGGAAACATACATCTTTTTTAAATAAGGACTGCTTTCTAGTGGACTGAACAACTCTGGATGCTAGCCCTTACTTGCTTTTTGCCTTTAGGCAAATCAGCTAGCATCTGTCCTGGATTAACTATTAGCATAGGGATGAGACAAACAGCGACTTGTGTCATCTCCTTCAATGATGTCTTAGCTACAAAAAAATTGCCAGAAGTCCCTTGAGCACGTAAGAATAGCACACAGACCAGACCAATATACCTGTAAGATGCTGTCAACACTCCAGAAAATCTTACGTGAGAAAAAAGCACTTGACAATTGCAGGAAAATTCCTAATCTAATTTTTACTTTTTAAGAAAGATTACTTACATTCACGGGAGTATACATCTTGCAGTGTTGAACAGCCAAACAACATCACCGAGGGAACACCACACATTTGACACTTTCTGCTGTGAGAGACAGATAATCTTCCTCCAGCTCTTTCTAGGGGCACTGAGTGAATAACAGGGGTACTTTTGAAGAAGTTACATAGCTAAAAGCGTAAAAGATTACACTTCTTGCTCTTTTGGTCACCAATAAAGTTCTCACATAATGCAAGACTCTGCTCAAATCAAAGTGGAAGAGGAATCCATTCAGTTGTGACAACATTTATCACTATAGCCCATACTGCTGGTGAGAAGAAGAAGTATATATGAAGAGAGACTGCATAGATTCACTAAGCAAGAAAAACTGATAAAGTTTGGGGGAAAATGCTGCACTGAAAAATGAGATATTTTTATTTTCCTATAAATAAAAGACAGGTTGTCTTTTTTTTTTTTTATAGGAAAATCTGATGCATCAGATCCTCTACCTGTATCTAAATCTGATGGATCACAGCTGACAAGAGTGAATAAATATCCTGATCAAGCGTTACCTGTTATCACTGGCTTGCTTTGTCTCTTTCTAACGTTTTGTAGCCACTGAAGCTGGTTGATAAATGGCTGCCCATCAATAAAGAGCATCCTTTAACTTCGAGGTTTGTCTCAGCAAATGCCGACTTTCTTTAAATCACCAAACCACTTTATCAAAATTTAAAGTGTACCCATTAATTCAGGTCTTTGCAAATTACCAACTTATCTTAATACTCCAGGTAAGATACTTGTCAGGTACTTAAAAGAACCAGCAAATCCTGAGGGGAGTGGAAGGTAAGCTGGCAAAGGGGAGAGGGAGTTCAAGAAGACTTGATGACTGTCTTACCAAAGAATCTTCAGCTGAATATTCAACCAACCATTGGGTGTATCTACAATCTGACACAAAAACAATCATGTAAGACATAAGCATTATCTGATGCATTCATTTTTCTTGCATTTCTGAGAGAAGATGGCAGACAAGATTATCTTCCTTTTAGGTTGTTGACAGACTTTAGGATGAACAACACAGGAAACTAGAAACCATTATTCGAAAAGAAACTGGTATTATTAAGCAGAAAAATCTAAAGTGATATGAAAGTCCTGATATTGTACTTCATGACCATTTAGCCAAGCAGAAATCTATACCAAATTATTGGAGCTACAAAGATTTTCTACTTGTTAGGGAAGCACAAAACATGAGCCAGTTTCATATTTTCTAGCACATGGGGTAATTTAACTCACATACTTTGCTATTGCTTTGTCACCAAACCAGAACCAAAACTTGTTATTTCCCTGTGACAAATGATCAGGCATGGATACTAATTCAGTTCCGCATCACATTTGATAAGGCTGACAGCTTCAGAAGGAGGAAAATGTGTAACAGCTTATTTGGCCAGATTGTGATGAAACAATGTGGACATTTGCTGCACAGCAGGAGATGGCTTTTATTGGACAGGAGCTGGGCAGAGAGGAAACTTGTGTTTTGAACTGCAGATCTTGAGCTTCAATCCTGTTTTCTAGTGCAGGTCATACTGAGACAGACCTCTTTGTAACTGGTTCCACACTGCTGGAACTGCTACTGCAAGTCTATTTGCTCACATACATTATTAATATCAGCCTCATGTGTCATCCCCTTTCTAACCTTCAGTCCTGCTATTTGAATTTCATTAAGCTATACAGTCAGCTGAAACTTGGCACTGAAAACAGACAAATCGCAACGATTCTCTTGCCACGTTATTAAAGATTTATGTTACAGCATAAAATATAACGATTACAAATGTCATGTTTCTCAATAAAGAAAACAAAACCAAAAACCTAAATAAAAATGAAAAAACAAACAAACCAAAAAACCCTCAAGAACCTCCCCCCAGAAAAACCAAAACGTTCTTCTTCAGTGAAGGCAAAATACAGTGCTCCTCAATTACTATTTTCTTATGTTATTTTAGAATACCTTGCAAAAATCAGTTCACTCCTTCAGAAGGTTGCAGTTGCAAGGAGATGCGATTTTCCCCAATACAGAAGCATTCCTTTGGGACACAGTCCAACAGCAGGAGTCCCCAGTAGCATAAAGTGTATATAGAATGGTATATAGGATGCTCAGCCTAAGCAACCACTTCTTGCTCGTTTCTTCTTCCAAGAAGCTCAAGAAGTACAAGATCAGAGGCACTCTACAGCATGCAATAGCAGAACGTACATTTCCTCCAAAGGAAAAAAAAGTATATTTTTTTTAAAGTTAAAATCCAAAAAATCTTCAGAAGCTTGTTTCTGCATAAGTTTGCCATTTTAGAAGTATTTTTCATGTTAGAAAAGCTTTGTGCACAGGTAGCATAGTTCTATACTCACAACCACACAAGCAGCCAAGTTTTACAAACCAATGGGATTTTTTTGTTCAGAACCTGGTTCTCCACTTTCCATACTTTCGCTCTCTAAAAGGTCCTTATTTGACAGAACAGAATTATATCAAAGATTTTGACAAACATCCTTGGCTTTAGGAAAAACAGTGGTTAATATTTCTGTTAATCATAAGCCCTCTTAATATTTGGGTTTAACGGCACAGTAATTCTGTAGTTTTCTTAGTGGCTGTTTGCATTCCCTTTTATCATTCACATTCATGTACTGTCTGGTGCTCTAGCTGTCCTTGACATTCCCTTATTAGGTTTACAAATAATCATTAATTTGTTTTGTGTTCTGCCTCCTGTTTCAGTGATATATAGGCATGTCATTACCTTTCTGAAGTGTATTCATTATTTTTCTTCCTCAAAAAAAGCTCACTACTTTTCACACAGCATTCAGGACAATTTGCATGGTACACACGTAACTGTACACTGTTCAGTGCATCTTCACTTAAGTTTATGTTATCTATTCTTTAGATTTCATAATTAATGGACTTGTGATCTGAAGACTCTTTCACTGTTTGATTGCTCTTTCTCTTGATCTGTTTGAAAGGCTCTGCACTACAGCGAATAGAATACTAAACTCAGACTCAGGCTTGATTGTTATTCCTCATTTTGTCCCTGGCTTTTGTATTGTGCCATCTCCATTTTCCTCACACCACAGAGGAAGCAAGGCACTCAAAATATGGGTTTGTGTGAGGTTGGGTTGTTTTGGTTTGAGGGGTTTTTGGGGGGATGATGTTGTTTGGGGTTTTCATTAGGAAGGATAATCTCATATTGTATTTTTTTATAGCTCCTGACACAGAGTTGGGGAATTAGCTGAAGCCTATATGCACTAAGGCCTTATTTCTTCTGTTCCCACTTTCTTTCATAGACTGTTTCTATTAGTTTAGATCAAGTTTTGAGGAAAAGATCTTTGATATATAGAGGTTGCATTTCTTCATGGTCCGAGCTCAGCATTTATAGCAGTGAATGAAATATTAGTAACAACTTATTTTATAACAAATAATTTTATTGATGCTTTGCAGCATTCTAGAAAATGCTAATACCAATCTGATACATCAGATATCCTTAAAAATAGCTTTTAAGTTTAAAGTCATCCTCAAACTTGTGTCTCTTCTATCCCAAGAAGCGAGCTCATGACAGCTTGCTTAGAATCTCAGTACTTAGCTGTGGCTGACTTGATCAAGGGAGTATTTACTGAATTTTAAAGCCCTAAAAGACAAACAATAGTCTTTTTATTATACTTTTCTCCAAGCAGGTATTCTGGATAATACACTTGTTCAAAATGTACTATTAAAAAGTTAAAACCACATCAAACCAGTTCAAAATTTCATTTGTATTTTTAATATTTAGATACTATTTTTCCAATATTAACAAAAGTTTGATAGTCAAATAAAGAGACAGCCGTGACATTGTCATCTTAAGTTGCCAAGAAGTAGTGTGGGAAGAGCAAAGTAATGAGCCTGTAGCCATTCTTTTCAGAGTTGGAAGAATTAAGAAACTCTGTAATCAAAGACCTATTGTTCATAGCATGAGTTATATTTCTAACTATAAAAAAAACCCTACTCCAAAACCCCAAACTAAAACTAAAAAGGCACAAGTGTGATTTGTGGGACTGGTGGAGCCCATCCCCTCTGAAAGAAGAATACCACCGTATGATTCCTGTAGATGACGGAACTGAATGTTCTTATGGAATTACTCAATAGTTTAAAAGAACCCATGGAAAAGAACATGAAATTTTTTAATAAGAAGGGGCACAGGGGACAGTTTGTCCAAAGTTGGGTCCACAAAAGCCTGCAAATGTCAGCCTCATGAAATAATCCAATTCAAGTTTGTACAGTGTTAGAGGCCACATGTCACAGTCATCACAGATGTATTAGTAAAAGCCATCGTGAAGAACAAAGGACACAGATCAGAACTAAATAATCTTGGCTACACTCTCAGAAATGACAGCCAGGCATGTTATCTGCTATGTTGTACAGCCCAGGTGATACTGGTTTATCAGCTTAATGCTGGATTTGAACACTTAGTGATCCGGTACACCTTTTATGACAGGCATATTCACAACAGATGCTGTCACTACCCTGGAAAGACCAGCACTAAGACTTTTTTAAGTTTCTATCATTAAGAGGAGCTGAGAGACCAACATTTAAAGCAGATCACCACCCCAGTGAATTTAAAACAGCGAAAGTCAAATGACTTCAAGAAAGCCAAATATGAATTAAAGAAAAAAACAATTAGAAAGATTAATCCGATTTATACTGGATGAATCCCGATCTTGTATGTTCTGCCTTAAAGAAAACAGTAACAAAAGATCAGTTGTGCCACGTCTGTTGCACTTTTCTTCTCGTGCACAGTAAGCTAGGACTTAAAAAAGTGATGTGCCTAGTTATGATGGTAAAACCAAATAATCAGTGATTTATTCACAGAAATCATTATACTTTATATTTAACAAAAGGAATTATCTATCCTATAGTTATAGCTCTGTGCACTTACCTGATCCATGCTGAATCTTATTTATCTTAATGTTATTTTGTAAGGAGTCATACTGTACTTTGCTCTGACCCTTCTGTCAACGTCTGCACATGTAGAAACCAAGTGTAAAATGCAATCATGTCAAAAGTGTGAGTGTTTCCCACCCACTCCGTGAGGATTATGGTGTGCTTAATACTGTTGGGGAATCTGGTCCAGAGGGTCCTGTGGCAGCCTTTTCCAACACAACCAATTGAACTGCGCCCTGTTCTGTCCTCCATGTGAATTTCTAAAACTAACCTCAAAATTAGGGACCTCAGAGTAGAATGAGATTCATTTTTAACGCACGTTTCAATTGCTAACAGTGAAGCTGAATAAACTGCAACTTTAATTTCAAACATGCAGCAACATGTAGGATATCCACAACATTTTACTAGGGAATTATATTTGCAATATATTTTTCAGCATTTTCTTAATAGGTCCCTACTCAGGGGTTCATAACCTGTGATATTTCAATCTCAACTGGAACTTTGCAAACAGATTCTCTTCTCAAGAGACTTTTTCATGAGAGCCATTAAATGGCAACATATATATGCACAGCATACTACAGAAGTGACATTAAAACTGGAAAGAAACTATTGCATAAGTTCATATACCATGAAGAATTTCATAAGCTTTAGAACTGGAAAGCTTTTCTTAAGATGAAACAGAAGGTATACAGAAAGAATACTTCATCCTTCCTGAAAGAGGAAATTATTAGTGTAGGCTTAAGGGAAGTATGGAAGACTTTTCTGAAAGGGAAATCACTACATACCCATTCGTTTCCCTGACTTAGCCAGGTCACAAGTATCTGCACCTATGTTAATATTGGGAATGTATGAAATAAGTAAGTGCATGCAAGTAAGATATAATCAAGAATTATGAAGGTATATTCAATGAAGATTTGAAGCAAGCCCGAAAAGGTAGAATCAATCCACAGATTCATGAGCAGAAAAAGCCTCATCCATTAAATAGGTTTTTCTATAGATTCCAAGAAAGTGATTTACAAAACAAAATACAGTAGCACTGTGCATTAGCAGAATTAAAACCTGTTGTTCAGTATGATTAACAGAAAACAGAAGTAAACACAAATATTTCAGTTGCTTTAAAAAAAATGTTTTGGTTTACCCAGTAAAACTTGACTGCCACAATGCAGCCAGTGTCAAAAAACAAATGACTGAGCTTTCCCATGACATTTCAGTGGGATCAAAATCTATTAACTGTCTGCACATCAATATTCTTTTGCAATGACCACTTTGAATCTCAAAGCTAAAGACACATTCATATGGAGTACATCAAGTACCAAATAATTTAAAAGGTCATGAAGAAAGTTATGCTTGAGTAGTGTTGGAACAAATAAGCAAACCAAACAATAGCTCACTCACTTCCCCTGTCTCACTTATCACCATCCCTCCTTCCACACTCTAGGGTTTAATAAAAGCTGTCATGTGTTTATTAAGGTCATGAACATACAACACCTGAATGGTCTTAATATCCTTGGGACAACTCCTGAACTATATAAACCAGCCACACTTGTCTTTAAAAGCAACAATAGTATACGCTTTATAACACAGGTGAACTTTGACAATATTTGTGCGCAATATTTGTGTGCCTCTGAAATGTTTTAGAGTGGACAAAAAAGTGGAATTCAGACCTCTTCTATCACAGCTTAGTGAATATGACCTCAAACATCATACCCGCAATTACTTATGTATCAAAAGTATTTAAGTATAACCTATAGACCTCACCTGGAGCATTGTGTGCAGTTCTGGTGTCCTCAACATAAAAAGGACATGGAACTGTTGGAACAAGTCCA
>JBCJKH010044458.1:0-15436 GCA_039877255.1 Loriculus beryllinus
AGGGATGGAGCATTCACAGCTTCCTTGGGCAACCCATTCCAGTGCCTCACCACCCTTACAGTAAAAAACTTCCTCCTTATATCCAATCTAAACTCCCCCTGTTTAAGTTTTAACCCGTTACCCCTTGTCCTATCACTACAGTCCCTAATGAATAGTCCATCCCCAGCATCCTTACAGCCCCCTAATTTTAGAATTCTAAGTATTTTGTTAATCTCTGCTGACACTAAATACTAGCTTTAAAAAGTCAAAGTTAAAAATCAGCATGTACCTTCAATATATGAATTTTGTCAGTACACAGAAGTACCATAACAAAGGAAAAAGGTGAACTGTCTTAGAGGGGTATCTACTCTTGACTAGAAGAAATAACTTTTGTGTAGCAGTATGCTTTTTCTCCTAGTACATTCAAGTCAAATACATTTGGCAATGTGGAAATCCTGATGAAGCTAAAAAATACCGCCTGCCACCCCTCCACACAGACCCCAAAACCAAGCAAAAGGGCAGGGGCTCACTCAAAACAGTGAAATCCATGCTTATATTTATATTGACCAACAGCTAAAAATATCCAAAGTAAAACCCTACAGGGCTGCTCATGCAGACTATTGAGACTTCAGGTGCAATTAGATTTATGCACCAAGTCACAACCAAATCTGGACATAGAAGAAAAAAATATTATCTTATAGCAAGAATAACAATAAAGCCACCTTAGATGCAAATAAGTAACAGCACTGCTCCTGCTCAGAATCAAACTCTGAAGACACTACACCAGTAAGCTACTTTAAAATGAGAGAGACCAGGAGTTCTGCAAACTCCCCTTATTATAGTTAACTCGCACCTCGTAAGTTAGTAAACTTGTAACTGGTTTTTTCTCCAGTAGACATCCCCTATGCAGAGAAGAAATAAAAATAAAACAAACAAACAAAAAAAAAAAAAAAAAAAAAATCTGGCCCTTAACTCCTAGATCAAAATGCATATAATTAAAGAAAACAGAGTAACATTGCCCAGGCAACTAGTTCTTCAATTTCCTATGTTTCTGCTTGACTTTGTAGCCTTGCTATTTATATTAGTACATAATATGTAACTGAATGCAATTATCTGTGAGTTTGTGATATGCACAGCTCAGTGTTCTCTATTGTGGCAAGTGAATGTATCATTTATTAATAACAAAAGTAACACTAAGTCCTGAAACACACATAGGATGTGAATAGAAACAACACCGATCTACAGGGAACTCTTTACACATGTAGTACAGAATGAGATACAATGTTTCACCAATCAAACAATATAAAACTACTTTCAAAGTCACAGAAGATTTTCTTATGTGGAATTGAGACCTCACTGCAATACAGAATGATAGAATTGTTGAGGTTGGAAAGGACCTTTAAGGACATCAAATCCAACTCTTAATTTAACACTGCCAAGCTCACCACAAACCCATGTCCCTAAATGCCACATGTACACATCTTTCAAATGCCTCCAGGGATGGTGACTCCACCCCTTCCCTGGGCAGCCTGTTCCAGCGCTTGATAGCTTTTTTGGTGAAAAAAGTTTTCCCATTATTCAATCTAAAAATCCTCTGGCACAACTTGAGACCATTTCCTCTTACCCTGTCACTTGATACTTGGGAGAACAGACTGACTCCTATGCCACTACAACCTTCTTTCAGGTAGTTCCAGGGAGCAGGAAGGCCTCCCTTGAGCCTCCCTTTCTCCAGGCTAAACAGCCTCAGTTCCCTCAGCTGCTTCTCCTAAGACTTGTGCTCCAGGCCCTTCACCAGCTTTTTTGCCTTTTATTGGACATGCTCCAGCACCTAAACGTCTTTCTCATAGTGAGGGGACCAAAACCAAACCCAGTATTGGCTTCCCCACTGCTGAGTACGTCAGGACAACCACTTTCCTAGTCCTGCTGTTCAAACTGATACAAGCCAGGATGCTGTTGGCCTTCTCAGCCACCAGGGCACAAGCTGGCTCATTGTTCAGCTGGCTGTCGAACAACTTCCCCCAGGTCCTTTTCCTCCAGGCAGCTTTCCAGCCACTCTTCCCCAAGCCTGTAAACTTGCATGGGGTTGTTGTGGCCCAAGTGCAGGACCTGGCACTGATGCTTGTTGAAACTCATGATTGGCCTTGGCTCATCAATCCAGCCTGTCCAGATCCTTCTATAGAGCCTTCCTACCCTAGGCAGATCAACATTCCCACCCAACTTGATGCCATCTGCAAGCTTAGTGAGGGTGCACTAATTCCCATGTCCAGATCTTTGCTAAAGATATTAAACAGAATTGGTCCCAATACTGAGCCCTGCAGATACTTGTGACCAGCCATCACCCGGATTTAACTCCATTCACCATCACTCCTTGGGTTCAGCCATCCACACAGTTTTCTGCTCAGCAGAGTATACCCCTCCAAGCCACGAGAACCCAGCTCTTTCAGGAGAATGCTGTAGGAAACGGTGCCAAAGACATTACTAAACCCTGTGTAGACAACATCCACAACTTTTCCATCACTCACTAAGTGAGTCATCTTGGCACAGGAGACAAGGTTAGTCAAACAGGACCTGACTTCCATAAATCCATGCTGACCGGATCTGATCACCTGCTGGTCCTGTAGGTGGCACTCAAGGGGACATCCTCCATAACCATCTAAGGCACTGAGGTCAGACTGATGGGCCTCTAGTACCCTGGATCTTCCTTCCAGACCTTTTCGTAGATAGGCATCACATTTGCCAAGTTCCAGTCAACTGGGACCTGCCCAGTTAGCCAGGACTAATGGCAAATGACTGAAAGTGGCTCAGTGACCATTTCTGCCAGCTCTCACAGTACCCTTTGGGTGAATCCCACCCAACCCCATAGAACTGTGTGTGTGTAAGTGATGTAACAGGTCACTGACCATTTCCCCTTGGACTATGGGGGGCTTTATTCTGCTCCTTATCCCTGTCGTCCAGCTCAGGAGGCTGGGTACCCAAAGAACAACCAGTCTTTCTATTACAGATTGGGGCAAAAAAGGCATTAAGTACCTTCAGCTTCTTTTCATCCTTCGTCATTTTGTTCCCCCCAACATCCAATACAGGATAAAGATAATCCTTAGCCCTCCTTTTGTTGCTAAAGTATTTATGAAAACATTTTTTTATTGTCTTTTGCAGCAGCAGCTAGGTTAAGCTCTAGTTGGGCTTTGGCCCTTCTAATTTCCTCCCTGCATAACCTCACGCCATTCTCAGAGTCCTCACAAATTGCCTGCCCCTTCTTCCAAAGGTCATAAACTCCTTTTTTTACTGACTTGCAGCCAAAGCTGTCTGTTCATCCAGGATGGTCATCTTCCCCACTGGCTCATCTTTTGGCACAAGGGACTACCCCCTCTTCCACCTGTAAGTTTTTCTTGAAGAACATCCAGCCTTCCTGGGCTCCTTTGCCCTTCAGGACTGCCTCTCAAGTGACGCTGTCAACCAGTCTCTTAAACAGGGCAAAGTCTGCCCTCCAAAATTCCAAGGTATCAATTTTCCTGACTTATTTCTCTAAGAATTAAAAACTCTGTCATTTCATGATCGTTATGCCCAGGATAGCCTCCAATCAACACATCAGCCACAAGTCCTTCTCTGTTCACAAGTAACAGGTCTAGCGGGGCACCTTTTCTAGCTGGCTTACAGGAAGTTATCTTCAACATATTCCGGGAACCTCCTAGATTGTTTTAACTCTGTATTTCCAGCAGACGTCTGGTAAATTCAAGTCCTCCAGGAGAAAAAGGTCTAGTGGTTGTGAGACTTCTCCATGCTGCTTATAGAATATTTTGTCTTTTTTTAATCTTTTTTCTGGGCAAAATCATGACCTTCAGTTTTCCCGCATCACTATTGATTGGCTAATCATCAATTTTCAAATTAATATTCTTCTGTGTGATTACTGCAGCATGACTTCACAAAGCTTGCTTGAATTTTAGCCCAGATTCATGTAGGTCTAGATTTATAATGCATTCTTGCCAAGTGTCCAACAGGGATGATTCCTCTTCTTGAGGCTATCATCAGATACCCTCAGGAGTAACATGCACATTAGCTGTAATGTTTTTCTTACTTTTCATGATCTGAGCAGCCTAGAAACATTAAGAAATATGCAATGATTCTCAGGATCAAGGCTGGATCTCACTTTTTAGTACCCATGACAAAACAAGACTCCTTCAGAAAAGAGTTAGCATCAATTTCACCCCACATTCTCAGGCCTGTCAAGGGTTACTACTCATCTAGGCCATTAAAATGCAGACTTGGGAGAAATTTACTGGCTATTGGCAGAACAATTCTTTCACCAACTACTAGAAATTTGTTTTTAAGACCTTTTCTACCCACTTTCTCCAGATAACATTCATGAAAGTCATGTTTTGTAATGCTAACTTAGTAGGGCACCAAATCATTATTCAGGATAATTAGCTACTCTATCTTTGATAATGCACTTAACTTTCATTTTTTACAGTGTACCATTCTCTTTTCAAGAAGTACTGTGTTCTGTTTCCAGGCATCCTGACTTCCACGTACACTATAAGCAACTGTTTTCAGTAAACCAAATAATTTTGTTTTAAACAGATGTGTAAGAGTTGTTACTGTAAAGCTCAGTACTTTGTTAATCTTGAAATCCAGTAACAGATAGGCAAGAACCAAACTTCGAGAAACTGCAACACAAACAGAAGACTTACAGAAATCTGAAGGCAAATACAAGAAAACACCTCCATGTTTCTTAATAGAGTATTTTATTCTATATCAAATTACAGTTTAGCTGGATAGATGCACAACGTCTAATTCTGTTTTCTCTTGTTTTTTCATTCAGGAAGGGAAGGAAAACTCCCATCAGTGTTCTTAAAAATAAATTAAACCTTCATGATAAAAGGAACTGAAATATTTTATTGTTTTTTGAGATGGACATGAACTCAGATATTTTCCAAAGTTCTCCAGTCACCCTAAATGTAAGACTCTAGAGAGTCCACCATTCACTTTGACCTTGTCTAGCCCAAATATCAGCATGAGTCACATCATCTTCTTCCCCACCATCTTTCCTGGCACGCTTATTGCCACTGGAAATCTGGGTACATAGGACTGGAGGGACACATAGAAGCTCCCAAAATGTTCCCCCAGGAACATTCTCTTTAGAAAACGTAAGGACACGTCAAAACTTTAACAAAAATATAAAGGATCACGAATAAAAGACAAGAAAAGGCAGAGATATTTACGCACTACTGGTAGAGCTTACAATGTTTATTTCCTAAAGTGAAGAATACAGAATTATTTGGAATTCTGGATTCACAATTTACTAATAGCACTGAAGGACAACATGGTAAAAATTGATGGTATGGTATATTCATTAACATGGTAATGAATTTAAGAGGAAGCACATAACTTAGGATCCTCCCAATTAGGTAGCCCTAATATTCTGTCAGCTCAACAGAAGTTTTACTTCTTCCTTTAACTTTAAATAAAGAAATAAAAGAAATAAAAGATAGAAAGCCTCACCTGAAATATTTGCAAAACTGCAAATAACCTACAAAATTATAAATCTTACTAACCTTCCATGTTATAAAAAAAAAAAGCTAAATAATGCTCTTCCCTCTGATCAAACAAGAAAATAAAGTTAATACCAATATACAATAGACTTTTAAAGATCTAAGTATCAATGCACAAAATAGGATCCTTTGGGACACTGTATTCTCATCAGCCAACACTGCATTGTCTAGAATACAACTTATCAACTATTCTAGACCTCCAAGTCCTAACTAACTTCTTTGGTCACTTTTTACACTTTTCATAACCTTCCTGAAAGAAATTCAAAGTATGTCTCACTCCTGTACAAATGTTTTTGACAATGAAAGCAGACTTAAAATTGGACAATGCTGGTGCTAATTCATAGTGCTGAAGTCACTGGGGTGAGAACTAATACAGGAGCAACCAAAAAACAATCTATTACCAAAGCTTGCAGAAAGCAAATTCAGACTAAACTAGAGACTATTAGGACTTGAACAGCATTATTCTGTATGTACTTCCAAACAGTTCCCTAAAGTTTCACTCATTGCGTCTACAAGAGCCTCAAACATTACTAGAAAATTGCAGTGCATGGGGACTAATGAACCCTGGGAAACAACATCTCGAATAACAGAATGAATCCCCAAGTCCGGTATAACAGACATAAACAAAAGCTTTACTTACAGCTTTCTTTGAGAGCAGTAGTGAACCAGAATTTTCAGTTGTATCCTAAAGTCAAAAGAAAATGAAAAGACTCTTCTCCAAATATGTGACTATGTCCTCCAGCAAAATGATACAGTGACTTTCAGAGAACTAAGTTTGGTGAAATTTAGATTATTTTTTTCTCTTGGTTTTTATGCCTGAAAACTTGAGTTCATAGTGTTTTTCACAGGACTGGCACCAAGGTATTCCCTTTGCTTCTTATGAAAGTAGCAAAGTATATTTTTTTTTGTCTGCACTACTTTAATGTTTAGTAGTTAGGTGGCAATAAAACCTGTGCATTAAAAGTTAATAAAAACACTACAGTAAATAAGACGCATGAAAATTATATTTAGCAAAACTCTACAAGAAAGACTAAGTAATAGAAGCAACAAAGCTACATTGAAGGGTGTAAAAAGTAATTTAGAATTGAAAGGTAAAAGAAAGACAAAGGTGTTTTACAGAAGGAGCTCTGCCAAACATTCCCTAAAAGTAGAGAAGATGACTCATTGGTCTAAATCAACACTGAAATGTGCTGATCTTCATACGAGCCACCATGTTCTCCATGTCTCACATGGCATAACCTCTACTGTGTCACTTAACAACACCTACTTTAACAGTGGCAATTTTTCTAGCTTTCTTTTTCCATATACAGTTTATCTTTGAATTGGATGAGCAGCCCCAGGAGTATGGTGCCCTGTCTCACAATATTCTGCTCATCCCTCGTAAAAAACATTTTAGAACAATATATTAGAAACATAGCTTTAACAGATATATTACCTTCCCATTCCACCTGAAATCTCACCCATATGTAGGCTGAGGGGATTTTGAGCAGAAAACCTGACCTAGCATAGTGTTACTGGCCATCTCACACCTATGCCACAGAGGACATAGAAATTAGTATTTGCAGGAGATTTTTAAAAAGGGCCAGGTGTGCAACACTGAATTACCCCAGACTGCACAGTGATTAAACAGCCTTTGCTCCCCTCTTGCTCCTGAATGTCAGCTCGACTATTAGTAAATTCAAGTAACTAAGCTCCCATCTTAACATGCTCTTTTCTGCTTCTTTCTAGGAAGTGCAATGGAGTAGTCACATGAGTGGCAGTTCATATTTGAGATAAACACAAGCAAAAGAACTGTTTTTTGTTTCCTTATACATACCTTTAAAATGCCCTGATCTACTACCCAGAAAGGAGGTGCCTCTTGAACCCAGCAGAAGAGACAAAATGACAGTTTAGGGTGGTCCAAGTACAAAAGCAACTTTCACAAAGTTACTCTGAAATTCTACAGGGAGATCTGGAAACCAAGACACTGAAGGACACAGCTGCAGCTCCCACTGTCAGGAGACTGACAGAAAAACCCATTTACACTGCTTAGTAAAACATAGATGCATTTGCTCAGGCAACAAGCAGCTGAGTGGGTTTAACAAGCAGGATAATAGCTCAGGGTATCATTTTGATCTGAATACATAATTAAAGGGGATCAAGAAAAGGCTCAGGTTTAGAAGTGGCCTTGAATATCTACAGCCTAATTAAAATTGATTTTGCCAATCACTGCTCAGAACATGACTCTTCTCTTTGCACTTGGTTTCCAGTAAAATTTGTCAGCTGCCTAGACATCAGCATAGCTTCTAAAGGCATTACCCGCACAGAAAATACGGTGGGTTCAAACTTGGCCTTGCATACAAATCCTATGGGTTACTATCTTTCAACTTCAGATTACCCAAAACAAGTCGAATTGCTAGCCTGAGGCTGAGGTCTGTAGCTATTTTTTTCATCTTTGCCTGGATGCATAACATGCTATGGCAGTGAGAAGGCGCAAACGAAGCACTTTGTTATTTATGAGAATATCAGTCAATGAACTCTATTACTAAATGAATTAAGTAGCACTGCAATAATTGGCTTTTCTGCTGCACCTTTGCTTTTTAAAAGAAAAAATTGCACAGAAGAGTGAGATTGATTTGCCTAAGTCTACTGCCATTTTATTACAATTCTTTCACAACAGAGCCCATCTACCACTGCCTCAAAATTTATGTAACCATAAAACTAGATTCACCTAAAGACTCAAAAAAGTACTTGAACAGATTCAAGCCTTTGAAGTTTAAAGCTTCAACTCTAAATCTCCCTGCACAGCATCTGGTTGATCCAGGAGACTGCAAAAATCTTTGACTATTTGACATGAAAGTTCCCAAGCTTCTACAGCTCTGTTTCCCTGGATGTCCAGACCTGCAAATCTGGACCTGCAGCCAGATATTTTGCTACTGCCTAATGTTGGGCATTCTAAACACTCTGTGTTCTACAAAGCTAGCAGTACCCTTTGTGTTATTACAAACAGAACTGGCCAGAAGAAAAGAACACAACATAAGAAGTAAGAGGTTCCTTGAGAATGAAACACCTATGCTTATTTGGAAGTGAAGGACCTGGTTTCAGCTCTGCATTTTAGGTGAAGGAAGCCTCACCATGGAGCCATCCTTTCTACCATTGTTTGCCACTACAACAAGAGCCGTTTTATTCTGCCTCACTGGGCCAGAAGATCAGAAAACAGGGAACCTGAACACTGCTCTGGGCCCAAGTCACTCACTTTATCATTGGAAAACCTCAGGAGATGAGGCATTTGGTGCTAAAGAGGTGTCTTCATCCCTGAAGGAGGTCCAAGGCATAGAGGAATGGCCCATCGTAGCAAGAAGTACATGGTTGCACAGAGATGAAAAATCCACGTGATTTGAGTGATATGAATGCTGGGATTTCAGCCTTTAGCCAGCTATAAAGTACATGGGAAAACTTCAGCCTATTTGCCAAATCTGAATTACAGTGAACACATTTATACAACCACATGCTTGAAAGTTAACAGATATAATTGGACCAGGAAGGTAATGATTAATTTATGATGAAGAAACATGTCTAATCAGGGGATTTGAGAAAAATGAATATGAAACAGGCCATGGCTCACTGTCTAGGGCTGCCAGACATCCAGGACTTCACTGCTACTTCAACTGTGGCATTGTGATGGTTTATCACTGTGCCTGTTGCTGTCCAGTTAGAGAAACCCTCTGAGACCATCTGATGCTGTATTAACTTTTGTGCCTGAATACATAAGGGTCCCTAGAAGGCAGCAAGAGGGTTCTAGTTCTAATGTTATAGCAAAAGCAACCAAAAAAAAAATAAAAATCTGCGTACAACATAAAGTACAACTATGTGGTAATATTCAATAATTTGTCTGTATACTTGGAGACCCACCAGTTACCCTTTAGCATGCCTCTTCACACCTCAAAGTCAAGGGCATTTTCAGTGTTGGTAGGGTCTTTGGGGGGAAGGTAGCGAGACTGGTACAAAAATATTTTCTGGCAGCTACAAAGTTATCAAGAGTGCAGTCAAGTATAAAATGGCTTTATAAGTAACAAGGGCTTTGGTGGCCATGAAATCAGCAAGAGTTTTCTCTGAATGACAGTACTGTGATAGGGACAGAGGAAAGGCTTTGATGAGCATGAAGCCAAACATGAAAACTGAAGCCCCCAAATTTAATCTAATTTGATCACTGAAATCCAGCTTTTATGTAGATAAAATGCAGAAAAGGGGCGTTATGATGTGTGAATAGGCTTATTTTTAGATAACCACTGACAGCATCTTGAAAGACAAAATGTAGATGTCTCCTTTTGTTGTTTTTTGTTTGTTGCTTTTTTTCAACCCAGAAGAATAAGCAACCATTGCAATTGATAATAAGGATTCTGTTAGTGTAGAACCAACTTTGATTTGGTGTATGAAGCTAGAAGAAATTTACTTCCTTCCACTTCCCTTTTATAACCAACTGTATGAAATAAGAGCCTGGACTAAGTCCAAGGGACTAAACCAATTATGATAAATAGCTAAATTTGTGAATATGTAACACAGACTGATCATTGCATAATTACTTATACTCCTGAGGCTATGGCAAAAATGTGGCAGCAGAAACATCGTTACTTTCATCACAGTAATTATAAATCATCATCACTGCATTCTTGCAGATAAAGCTGGATGAATGCCACCTGAAACTCTGCCTTCCCTCTGTGTCTCAGATTTGCTTCTCCACTGTCCTATGAATTTATTTTTACACACACACAACTGCTCTGCATGTTTGCCAATGACTCTTCAAACCTGCTTTAAATACATATGAACCTTTAATTTCATGAGATTATTCCTTGCAGATAACCATTTCTGTTAACTCTTATGATGATGTATGTGTTACCACATGAACGTATTTCTCAGGCTGAAATAATGAACATATTTTACAAGACTATAACCAAATAATGTCCTTGGATTATAAACACAAGTAACATTATAAGCTTTCAAATACTAAAGCTAAATATTAAAAGTTGGCCTCTAGCTTAGTAGAGAGAAAAGAAGAAACAAAGTTATGTGAAGGATAATGAGAAGTTAAGGCCTTACTTTATGGCAATGCACCATTGCAGCTTATTTAAAAAAAAAAAATAATCAGACTGTCTATATGCATTTGCTTTCAATGACTCTGGCAAGTGCAAAATGTAGATAAGAAGAAAGTCCCCCCCAAGATGAACACATAAGCAGAGAAACAGATTTCCAGAAAAAAAAAAAAAAAAGGAAAACAAATTTCACAGTAAATGAGAATAAGTAACTTTGAAGTTCAGCAAGTATGTAATTGTATAGCTCATACTCTACAACATGGTATACTCAGTGCCTAATTACAGGTGTGAAATGAAATCCTGGCACCGCAGGAAATTTATAGAGTTATTTGGAATCAACATTTCAGATTTCCTAATTCTGAAATTGTTATGCCTCATGGCTCATTCTGCAAATTTAAATGCACAAGTTAAGTGCCCATACGTCTGCTAGATCACGGGCTAAAATCCTCATTCAGATGAGAAGTTGTACCTGAATAACCTCACAGATTGTAGAAAGCATTTTCAAAGTCAGTTATTACTTGCTTTAAGTGGAAGTAGCAGAAAGTGGTCCTGCTAAAAAGGAGATACTGAGAACCTCCAAAACCTCAATAAACATCTTTAGATCCTTTTCCACTTGATAATTTCCACAGTAAAATTAAACACCCCTCTGAACTCCATAGGAAAGTTAAGGCTATCTAGGTTTAATCTTTGCTAGCCTCTTAACTACAATACATGCTTCAGCTGGAGAAGTAACCGAACAAAAAGCAGTCTAATGTGACAGATGAATTAAGGAAAAAAAGTAAAACGAGAAAAAGAAGAAAAACAAGGGGGAGGGGAGTGTGAAACAGCATGAAAGGACAAGTTGTGAAGACACCTTTTTCATTCCTGTGGTACACAAAATTCCCCTCCTACAAGGAAATTCAGCAGCATAGCTAGAAGCTACTAGACATGACTTCCGTGGCCATCAGATTTCAAAGAATAAGTTCTCAAAAGGTGACTCTCTTTCTCTTTCTTTGTGCATATTTTGATGAGTACCAAATGTTCTGCAGATAAGAGGATGGGAGAGTGCATTTGAATGTTTTACCCCTACCTAATCTTGAGTTCTATTGCCAATGAGAAGTTGCTACCTGTATGTGAATCATTAACTACATGACTGCTATACAAATTGCAACTACTTGAAATTTTTTACATCATTCTACAATGATAGCTTTTGCTTTGGCTCACCAGAATTCGTTATGGTTTGTTGGGCTTAATTTGTTAACACAGTATGCTTCCTAAAGAAGTCAGCTGTACACTTCAGCTGTCTGCACATTAATGTAAAGGACTAAGAAATTTGGGAAAGAATATAGCTCTACTTAGACATCATAAAACTGTTTGCAACACCAAAAACAATAGATTTGATTTTCCTTACAGAGAAAACAAAACCAAGAAAGGGCTACACATATCAGTGCACTAGCTCCAAATTTTCTTCAGCATAAATCATTTATGGTTTTGTGTGCTTGTGATCTTGTAACAAGAAACAAGCTGAAATTAGAAAGTTTAAAGATATTATAGCGTTCTTGTAAAGAACTACATATTAGATGCATGTAAAAAACTGAATATAAGCTTCTGGCATACAAATTAAAAGCAAGGAGAACCAGCTATTGTAAAGACACGTAATGATAACAGTGACAGACACCTAAACAATGATTCCATTATAAAGCAACTTAGAAGCCATGAGGTGGAAATTTTTCCTAAATTTCTAAAGTATAGATTTTTCCCCAGAGACTGCTTTATGGGGAAAATACTGAAGTGTACCCTCTTCCTTGGAGAAAAAAATCTTTCCCCTGAAGCACTAGGTTATGCAAAGAAGGCAATATCTAAAAGATGACCTTCAAAGACAACAAATCTTAGAATTTAGTCACAAGAGCAGATGCTATCTATACATATTTACTAGCAGACCACAGAAGGCTTTTCAGGAGACTCTTGCAGTTTTGTTTTTTTTTCCTCCTCTATTTTTTTTTTTTTTTTTTAAATGAAGTCCAAATGAGAAAGCACCAAGAAACATCTGCATTACCATTAATGGATACTGCTCATGGAAGGATTTTCTTCACCAGGCACACACATATTATGACTGGCATACAAATGCTCTTGGCCCGAATAACTTGACAAGGAGACCTGAGTAAGGGTCTGTGGGCCAGTTCTGAAGTGCAGTGTGAAACAAGGGGGGCACAAAATCACAAAATGGAATATATAAACTTTTGGAATTAGTTTTAAGTAATGTTAAGTTCAATGGCTTTGTAACAGTAGCAATGGAAAATTACTGAGGTGCATGATACATAGAGTATCTGTGCCCAGAGACTACCAGGCTAGGGTCTGACACACAGTATGTAGGACACCTCAGATATTTAGGAAGTCTTCCAGTGCCAAACAAGTGTAAAATAGAATTATTAAACCAGGATACAGAACTCAGAATGTAGTTTTCTTTAGATACTACTAGAAAAACTCCTGCCCAAAAATTCAGTTCTTCCCCAGTAGCACCCAAAGAAAAGATCTGAAAGCATCAGCCAAAATCAACTATCATCCCAGTGTCAAAAGGACCTGCACCTCTTGGATTTGTGAGAATTTATTGAAAGAGATAATACAGAATTACTAGGCATTGCCAGAATTGCTTTAGTCTTCAAAACAGTTCCCAAGTGAAAGGTGTAATGCTTTCTTAAGTTAACTGGCACAAAGTTTGGAAGCTTTCTTGACTTTTTATCAAGATGTAGACCCTCCTGAGGCAATCATGACATATATTTTAAACTGATAGATCTTATTTCCAAATGGAAGCTATTGTAAATGAAATCATTATTTTTGTGAGCTGAACATAAATATGAAATACTCCAAAACAGTCAGTCTTTACATATAAATTCTCCAAAGTCTACCAAACCTCATCTCAGGAAAGCAAGCATTTAGTCATTCATATCCCTGATGAGGAAGTCTGTATATTTAAAATAAAAGTGACTCGCACTAAATATTCTCTAAGTGAAACAGCTTAACTAGTTTTTATTTGAGCCAAATCTCACCTCTCCTCCAAGCTGTAAAGGTGTATATATATGGAACCTTTCATCATGTTTGCAGGAGTCCATTTCTACTCTATTTCCCTGAGAACAACTTTGAGAATCAAAAATAGAATGCATAATAACCTTCAAGATTAGTGCTAAGTGTTTTTAAAATCCTTGTTCACCAAACATGGAAGCTATGGAAAGAATATAAAATATACACCACACATTTGGAAAGTCAGTGTGTTAAAAGGCGTCTTCCATACTAACACTTTTACTCATTTTTTTTTTTAGTACCAGTAATCTCACTAATTATTCTTTCTTCATTAGGTAACAGACCTAATAAATTATATTAAATATTTATATTTTGCCTATATGAGGCACTATAGAAACACTGTTTCCAGTTTTAGAATAGACCAGTAGAGGCACTGGTGGTTAATAAAAAATAATCTGATAAAACTTGCTTCTTAATGAGAATGAAAACAAATAATTATAAAATTCTTTCTGCAAGGTAAAGAAATCCCTCTTATTTTTGGCCTTTGAAAAATAAATCCATATTATGCTGAAAGTACTGGGGTGAGTGGGAGAGAGGTAAGTCTACAAAGAGCTTATTTCCAACATTATAAAGATGATGCCACAACAGAATTTCTTGGTTAGCACAAAGGAAAGAAAAGCTTACTTGTCAGACAATCCTATTTGTGTATCTATACTCTATCAATGTGTAACATCTTAAAAACATCCCAGCCCTACAGTGGTTTGTAATGATTTGTTTATAGTTTGCCTCTTCTTCTTACAAGCCACTTCTACAAGTAATAAATTTCTATTTCTCTATTCATAAGATTCTGCAACAGAAATAATCCAGAATTTAGAAAAGGGCTCAGAGTAAAACAGGTACAATCTTATAACAACTACTGAAGACCTGAACTCTGCAAGCTCAAACCAGCAGAGCTGATAATCCCTTTTTTTTAATTTGAATTAATCTAATCAAAGACTGAATTAGTAGAAGTGACACATTTTTCAGCAACAGGACAACCTGTCTTATTTTGCAGTAGAATAAAAGTACTCTTGTTATTTAGCTCCCCCAAAGAACTGGCTTTTAAGACAACTAGAGCCATTCTCAGTTGTTTCAAAATATATCAAACAACTGCAAAGAAACTAAGACCTGCCCTCTGGAAGCATACAGACTGAAGCACTGTTTGTTCCATATTTATTTATAATTTCTAAATGCACTTATTTATTTTCACATACCATAGAACATGATTTACAAACAAGAATAATGAAACTTGGTCTACTGACACAAAGGAGTTGCTGTCTAAAATCCCCCATCTAAGAGGAAATGTCCACTGTTTTCCATATTGTAATATTAGGTGCTGCCATTATTATTTATTCTCTTTGTAGAAGCCTGGACGGGAAAACAATAGCTTTCTGTCTGTGTCAGACACATCTGCTGGAAACGGTTGGAAGACTCATATATTCTCAGGCCAGATATCACCAACCAGAACCATTCCAACCATTCCTTCCACAGCAATTTGTTAGGGCCAACACTGTAAAGTCATACCTTACAGTCCCTAGCCTGAAGCAGTGGAGAGCTAAGAGTGTACAGACCTGGGATGTGGGAATGAGAAATCAAGGAACACTTCATGGCCTTGTGGTAAATGGTTACAGAAAAGGTACATTTCAGGCAACTTGAAAAGAAATGAGATTGGGAGGTCAGCGATGACAGCACAGGCTACATATAATCACGTTTCTTGCAGTTTCCTGGGTCAGGGTGAACTGCCACCAAATACCAAGCATGAAGACTTACTTAAAACATTACTGATGGATATCATGTTAGTATCAG
>JBCJKH010044460.1:0-16955 GCA_039877255.1 Loriculus beryllinus
GCACATGGTACACTGGTCACAGGTGCATTGGTAACAATGATTCCTAAGTTCTTGACACGAATCATTCTCGTATTCTTTACAATTCCCCCATCTGTTTTTATGTAACCTGTTGATTCGTGTTTTGACTTCTAATCTAACAACTGCTTTCCAAGCCACAGATAATACTGGAGTCGCCCTTGCTTTTAATATCATCAATGAGTGAGTTCCTCCTTGATTTGCCTTTTCTGATTCCAACGGTATAACAGTTCTAGACAACTACATGTATCAATCTGGTAAAGCACGGGATTATACATGGGATAATTAACAGTCCTTCAAGTGTTCCTAATACCACTATTCCAACTTTAGTGATCCAATCCCCATTAAAAATTGTCCCCAAAATCCTAGTCCTCCAAAATAGATTTCATTCCAAGTTTGTATTGGAACATGGGCTATCTTTTTCTTTTTCCTTATTAATTAATTTATGGCTTTTACTTCATCATCTGTTTCTAGACAAATGGGCTAACCGGGCCAAAAATAATTCACCCTTATGTTGCCAATCTAAATCCATCTGAGCCACTTCAGTCTTAGCAGTTTGATCCACCTGTTAGTTGTTCTGGTGTTCCTCAGTGGCCTGACTCTTAGGTACATGAGCATCTACATGGCGTACCTTCACCACCAGGTTCTGCACCTGGGCAGCGATATCTTGCCACAGTACAGCAGCCCAGATGGGTTTACCTCTGCGTTGCCAGTTGCTCTGCTTCCATTGCTGCAGCCACCCCCACAGGGCGTTTGCCACCATCCATGAGTCAGTATAAAGTACTGGCCACTTTTCTCGTTCAGCAATGTCCAAGGCCAGCTGGATGGCTTTCACCTTGGCAAACTGACTCGATTCACCCTCTATCATCCCAACAGAGAATGAACTTTGATAGAAGCAGTTGCTCTGCTTCCATTGGGTTTAAATGATCTATAGATGTTTTGGGTCGCAGTTGTGTGATAATGTGTAAAATATCAGGTTTGCCAGAAGTGCTACACACAATTGTTATTTGAATTCCTTTACAGTCCTTGCTGTTACATTCAGCTAATTCAGGACTGGTAAATACATTTAACAGTGCTCAAGGCATGATCTTCCACTGCACAAAAAATGAAACAACCCACCAGACTCTGAACTTCTGGGTTGTATTGCCAACCACAGTGCTCTTTTGGAGTGAGACCTTAAGTAATTTGTTCTGCTTCTGTTTCTGGGTAGGTCATACATAATGATCACTTCCTTCTAAGGCACAGCAGGCTTAATTAAACATTTGCAATGAGATGTAACATCGTGGAGTTAATGATCATAGTTGTATAGAGTTTAAAAAATACACTGTTTGTCCTTCACACAACTAAGTGCTTACTTGTCCTGCTGCTTGACATTGATTTTAGTTTTATATAAGCATTTCCTGCTGAGAGATACTGATATTAATTTTAAATAAGCATCTCTCCTTTGTTTTATATAGGCCAGTGTTAGCTATTGTAGAAGTGGAAGTTCAGGAAGTTAATCAAGCTGCCCGTGAGAGTGTTTTCCAGGAAGTGTCATCTTTCCAGGGACCGCTGGATGCCACAGTAGTGGTAAATCTGCTATCACCAACACCAGAAGAGAAGAATGAATTTCCTGAGGACTTGCGTACAGAGCTCATGCAAATGTTTGGGAATTACGGCACTGTTGTTCTGGTCAGGTAAGTTTGAGATCTGAAATGGCATGTCAGCTATTCAAGAACATAAGCTAGAAATTCCCTTTTTGTCCTGACAGATTCTAATTTTGTATTAGAAAGCAATATGCTGCATTCCTTTCCTGCATGCTGAAATTCTCATTAGAAATTGAATGCAAGTGTTTTGAATACCTTTTACCTCTCATCAGCCTGTTAAAGAAATAGTCTAACAGTTCTCTTAACTGAGTGGCGGGGAATTTTATCTGGTACAGGGCCGTAAAGCAGAGGCCTTGCTGTGAATCATCACCTTTACATGCAGGCCTCATTTCTATGCATTGCCTCTGTTGGCAGGGCCCTTCCTCACTCTGAGGAAGTGCTGCTCTCTTCCAGCACTGTCGTGCTCGCTAAGATTTCCTAGCTCACTCACCTTTCTTTTGGGAGTCATTTTGTTTGTTTGTTAATTGTACGGCTTCTTGAAGTTCCACCACCTACTGAGTTTCAGAAGGAGAGTGCAATGTGATACCTTCTGGCAGAGCAGTTTAATTTCATTCTGTACAGGGCTCCAGCATGTACAGCTCCTGTACAAGGCCGTGAGACTTCTGTTTTGAGAAATATAGGCAAAAGATCTGACAGTTGACCTCAGAAACAAGACCAGAAACTTGTTTATGTTATATTAGACCCATTTATTAATGGAGAAAACTGATGACTTCTTGTATGGTTTTATGAAGTACCAAATATAAGTTGAGGGTTTAAAAGCAGCCCTGCAGGAACAGCAGCATCACCTTGCTTGTGAAGAACTGGAGCAAGAAAAGAATATGCTGTGGTGGTTTAGTTTTGGTTTTAATTTCTTCACTCCTTGATAGTATACCAATTTTTGGGAACATCATGTGTCCTCTGAGGTGGGGACATGACATACATGAGGCGTATGGAGAGCTGTGGAAGTTAGTACAGAGGGAGTGCAGATATCAGACTTGGTCAGACCTGTCAACAGCTGCTGAGGTGTTTGTACTGCTGCCTCCTGGGGAGGCAGTCCAGTCAAGGGCAGGGTGCTGGGGTCACACAAGGGAGGGTGGGGGAGAGGAAGATCTGAACTGGGATTCATAGATCATGTTACTCCCCCCAAAATAGAGTTGTGAGGAAAACACAACTAAATCCAAATATATAGCTATACAAAGCTATCATGCTTGCCTTTAAGGCTTTTTGTTTAATGGTGAAGTAAAATGCATTGTTTTTTCTCCTCTACACTTTTTTCCTAGGATCAGCGGAGGTCAAATGCTGGTGACATTTGCAGACAGCAAGTCAGCTCTTCGTGTTATGGATATAGATGGTGTCAAAGTAAGACTCTCTCAAACCTTTAATAAGAATTTCATAGCAAATTTCTTGAAAATGGTTGATTAGAATGAGACAGTTGAGTTTCTATCTGTATCAAGTAGCATTATTTAGAGAAACAGTGCTCACAAAGTCCTTAGCTTTCACAGCTGCTGAGGCTTTTAGTGCAGTATTTCAGTTTTGGAGAGCAGGAGGTGACTTTTCTTGGAGCTCCTAAGGAGTGCTTAGGATCTGGCCTTTGATACCAGAGCAGAATATATGGACTTGGCTGTTGTTCTGGCACTTGAAGCAATTCTCCTGAGATAATATGTGACTTCATGCTGTTGCCAAAGCGCCCTCATGATTGTGGTTTGGAGACTTTTCATTACTCCTAAGTGTATCAAATAAACTCTTTCTACGAAGCTGGAACAACCTAATCCATTGGCCTCTATGGCAAACTCGGCATTAGCAGTAGGCATTTACCTTCCTGTCCCGTGCTCTTCCTTCCCACACACATACAATTCATCAACCCCCCTATTTATGCTGATAAAACTGTTTGTGGGGCTGCACTGTAACCTTAACACTCAAGTAACGGATTTAACTCTCATTCTTCTTTCATATTTAAAGCTATATCTTTTAATTTGGCTCCTTTCAGTGATGTAATTTATAGCACAAGCCAAAATGCAGTTGCATGTGTGCAGTGTCTAAAGGTTCTGGGAACCTGACTCAGGAACTTTCCATATTAATTTTGTTTCAAAGCTGCTGGCTTGGATACATCTCACCCCAAATGTCATGAAGCAACACATATGAGCAGTTGTGGTCTTAACCTGTTTAATGCTATACTTTCCATATACATCAACCATCATATTTGGGATTATCTGAGCAGAGAATCTCCTTACAGGTGACAGCAGGTAGCAAACTCCTGTGTGTTTTAAAGCTACTGACTCAAAAATGGAAGCCTCCACACCATTATTACTACCACAGTATTGTTTTGACGGTATTGGATGTTTCATCAATTTCCCAAGTATTTCCCAAATGTAGCAGCAGTACTGTTGAGCTGTGAAGCTAATTTTCTTTTAAGAATATTGTTACAGCCTGAAAACTTGGCTGGGGGGTAGGAAGAGTGCTTCCTTTTCATTTAGCTTCCTAAATGAAGCTAGTTCCATTAGATTCTGAAGCAGTTGTACAACAGACTGGCAGCACTTGCTTATTCTCTTCAGGTGTTCTCATTTTGTGAAGTTGCTTGGCAAAGGGGAAACGGTTCTTTCTTTGCATTAGGTTAGAGGCAGAACAGTGAAGATCCGGCCCAAGACTAAAGACTGGCTAAAGGGCCTTCAGGAGGAAATTGCTCGAAAACGGGACAGCATTGCCCCCATGTCCCCCACGGCAAACTCCTTTCTTCTGGAAGAAAATTTTGACTTCTCAAGTTTGGACTATGACTCGGAAGGTGAGCAGAAGGTTTCTAAGTGAAATTGTGGGAAATTGGTTTGCTGACTTTGATTGCATAGAGAAAGTACTGTAGGAGTGGCAGTTTTATCTTGATCTGTAATGAAGCCACAATTCTTAAAAAGAGGATTGTAATTAAGGCCGTGACCTACCTTGTGCCTGGATAGAGAGCTGTTGCTGAGATTGTCCTATCAATTTAGTGTTACAATATATGGTAGCAAATCCAAGTTATGGTACAGTTGTCTCTATAGAAACAAGCTGTAATGAAACACATGGGTTACACAAGAAGCTTGCCCAACCTATATATTAAATGCATTGACTAATAGTAGAGAGAAACAGAGAATACATTTCCTCACTAATTCTTTCTTACTTGATATTTTAATTCAGGAGATATAGTGGAGGATGAAGATGACTATTTAGATGATACTTTGGGTCAACACCTAGTAGATGACACAGCAGAAGCTATGACTGAGAGCTCTGGACAAGTTGCATCCACACCTCTTTCAAACAAATCTGGACACAACCCACAGCTCTATAAAGGTAACGTATCTACCTTCCTTAAAATAAGGCCTGAAAGTTTCTCCTTTTGTCTCTATTTCCCCGTTCATTTTGATTTTCCTCCAAAGATGAGGATCATCTTTTTGCTACATGTTCATGCTCAATCTCTCCTTTGAGTTTGTGACAGTAGCTGAGGTCCTCAGGCATAACAGCAACACAAGTAATAAAGCTTACATCCTCCTTCTCTGTAGCCAGGGCAAGGCAAGAATGCTGAGAAATGCTGGTTTCCTTTTAATAGTCAGGAGAAATTAAGTCTATCCATTTCATGTTGTTTGGCACCAGAGTATACAACAAAAAAATGTCTGTTATTTTATTATTACTGAAAGACTGAGCAAAATCAAACCAAAGGAATCCTGTAGGATTCAGTGACGGGCTTGGCTCTGTCCTTTGAGCAATAGCTGTGGCAGTGCAGTCAGGTGTAAGCTGGGAAGTACAGGGGTGGTTTTGTTCTAACAGCATACTTCAAGGATGCCTAAAGTTTCTTCTTTGTTCCCATTTTATTTATTTTTGAAGAAGTTGAGGTTCACACCACAGGTATATTCATTCTTTTAGTGCTTCATAAATTTGTTACCTTTTTTCTTGGTCACCTGGCCTGTTTGGATGTTAACGGGAACTGACTCAATAAAGAGAAGATAAAGCTGTGAAGAAAATACTTATAAAAACTGCAGCAAGAACCAGTCAAACCAGTGGAGGTCTTACAGTGGGATGTGATCCGGGCATGCTTTGGTGACCAAGCATTGACAGGCTGGGTCATGCACTGAACACTTCATTGTGACAGCAAGTGATTCAGTAGCTGTCATTCTGTGCTCTCTCAGAAGTGCTTTGTCTCCTGACATACAAGTGAAAACTTTAATACTTTCAACGGCTGAGTTGGAAGTAGAGTTCAAGAAGGTTAAATGAAATTCCTAACTTTACACAGATTTTCCAAACAGTCAGAGTGATATACAGCTTTCTTGCCCACCTTGAGTTATGCTGAGTGCAGTGTGGCCAGACCCAGAAACCTAGCCCTGAGTTGAGAAGTAATCTGTTATTATTAAATACTGTGAAGCCAATCACTTTGTGTTATAGGATGACTTGCCCTTCAAACACCTCTGGCCTACTGTGTGATGATTCATTAAGCTACAGAGAATTGCAGTGATTCTTTTCACCCACACTAACTCTTTCCCACAAAAAGTATCACAAAGTAAATAGAGATTATATAGTTTGAAGGAGGTCAAGGTGCGGTCATGATCTCACACAGCTCAAAATATTATATATTCAATCCATCATGAAAGTCTCTGCAATTTCAGATGTGTCCATGCGCTTCCAATTCTGGCTGAGTAACTCCCAATCGAAGGTATGATGATTGTATAGAATCATAGAAACATAAAATCATAGAATAGTTAGGGTTATGCTGATGTTAGACACAGATGGAAACCAGTGATGGGCAGAACAGTGTGTATGTACGTTTCTGAGGTCAAAGAAGGGCACAGCCTCACAAAACTGATGTCACTGGGAGCCGTAGCCTAAAACCAGCAGCCTTCTAGGGAGATAAAGTGGTGATGGCTGGTTTTTGTCTGTGTTCAGTGTTACTGCCAGAATTTCAAGCCATGCTTTTAGGGGCCTGCATGACTCCTTGCATCCTACTGATGAATGTGTATTTGCAGCTTAGAAGTATAGGAAATGCAAAGAGAAGGGGGAGGGCAGGTTGGGCAGATCACAGACTGTCTCTGTGGCTCCCATCCACTGCTGAGTGGGAGATGGGAACTGTGAGGAAGCTCAGTATTCCCTGGAGAGCACAGCCTTCTGAAAAACAAGAACTTGCGTAAAAACACCTCAAGTATGAGAGACTGCTGCTACACAGCTCCTTCCCCATCCTCTCCAAGCCACGGGGGCAAAACTAAACCCAGTGAATTTTGGAGCCTTAAAGAACAAAGCTGCATGGCTGGGTAGCCGGGGCAGGGTAAGAGACCTGAATTGAAAGCCCTCAATATAGCAGAGGGGGAGACAAAAGCAATCACTGCTTCTCACTTATTGAGCTGTCAGAGAGGCTTAGGCAGGAGGAAAGACTGAAATTACCTAGTCATGTAAGGTGCAGCCAGGGGCTACCAGACTGAGGCAGTTGTACTCTGCAAAATAGAGACATAACATGTGAGCCGTTCAGATGTTTCACTGGCATAAAAACAGTTCTTCTGAGCAAGGAAAGTTGTCTAATCTTCAGAGGGAAATTCCTGTGTTCAGGAAGGAAGAACAAGGGATTGGCCGTGATTAACTAGCCTCCTTGTGGCTGTCATGACAAAGTTTGAATGAGAACAGGTTGCCACCAGTTCTTGCTGTGAAAAGCTCAGAACCTAGTACGGTGATCAGTAACACTGCAATCAGATGCAGGCAGTCTTTGTGTTGGTATAAACAGTTAATAAATGCTGCAAAAGGAGAGAGAGAAAAGTGTCTGACAAAAGCGTACATGTTTCTTGGAGTGGGAGCAGGAAGACATTTGGTGAGAGCAAAACAAGATGAAAGGAGCCATGGCATGTTGCTGAGATATGTGGTTGAAGCTTGCCATTCAGAATTCCCTCTCTCCTGACCATCCAAATTTGGTGCATCTCACCCAGCAGGTATCTAATAAAGATTCTTCCTAAAATTTCCCTAGATGATTCAGACCTGGCCGAGCTAAAGCAGGAGCTGGAGGTGGGTGAGGAATGCCGTCGCCGGCCTCCAAGCAGGTCTCTGTCCATTCCTACCAGGCCTCGGCCACTTCAGCCACCACAGAGGCCTCCCCCTCCAGGTGGGTTTAACTTTCTTTAACCTTATGTTGGCACCAGCTGAACAGTTTTGCTGCCAGTTGTAGGTGACGAAGAAAGTAATACCTTGTTCTGAAATGTGAGGCCTTTGAGGTATTTACACTTGCTTCCCAGTCTGTTTCAGCCTGACTGTGGCTGCAGTTAGTGGAAGAAGTTTGTCCTTAGGGTGACAGATTCTCCACAAACAAATGCCTTTAGTGAGGATGGAATGGCCCTTATGTTCCATACTAACTCAGGTTAGTGAGTTGACCAGCCACTTTGTGGCTATAAAAATAAATATCAGTATTTATGCCTGTTGACTTTCAATGTCACTATTTTCTTACAGTTTCTTTGTTTCTGACTTAATTTTCCTGTTAAAAAGCTTTGACAAAATATGTGTTCTGGACAGTTTTTGTCCTTTCCTGTTTTGTAAGCAGTTCTTGATTTTGTGTTTGTGAGAAACAAATGCAACGTGGATAATAATTCTCAGTGAGGCACAAAGGGGAAGTGATGCTCTTCACCTAAGCTTTATCCACTTGAGATGCCATCAGTGCTATGCTGTTCCTGGTTTTATGGCTACTTCTGGATGAATGCTGATTGCTAGATCGTCATAATCATCTTCACCTTTTGTAGGACACAAGCTATCACATTTTTCTTGCAGCCCTCAAGTCTCTCTTCTGTGTATATTTTTCAGTCTTAAATTAAAGGTTGTGTCAGACTTGCTACTGAAAGATGAGTTATTTGGTATTATTCACATTAATTTCTAAGTCTTGTTGCACAGAAGTGACAACTCTGGTATCTGTATTTCTGTGCCTGGAACTTCTGGGGAGATTCCAACTGAACACAGAAATTTTTTCACGGATGGAACAATCAGCCATGGGAATTCTCTCCTCAGGGAAATGGTGGATTCCCCAGTGTTGGACACTTTAAAGGTTCAGCTGGACAAGGTGCTGGGACATCAAGTCTAGGTCATGCTTGCCTAGAAAGGTTTGACCAGATGATCCTTGAGGCCCCTTCCAATCTGGTGTTCTGTGATTGTGTTAATGCTCAGCTGAGGTTATTAAATGAATTAAATGAAAGCAAGACTAACTAGCAAATTGCTTCCTGAAGCAGTTCCAGATTTCAGCATTTCATTCTGTTTTGATAATTTTTTTCAGCTTAGATTAGACCCGTAATAATTCAGCCCATCACTCCCTCTAGATTAAAGTGTCTGGCTCTTGGCACTCAGGCAGAGGGACTCAAAGTCCCCAGTATCCTATGGGAACATCTTACCCAGTGTCTGTCCCTGGAAGAGCAGGGAAGGTAACAGCATCTTTTTTACTTACGACAAACAATTTCAAAGCACATTGCTTTTGCTCCATTGCAGATAAAATATTGGACCAGCTCTTGAATGTAAAAAGCCATTTTTGTTCTTCTTTCAGCTGGAACACCAAGCAAGAAGCCCCCCTCGGATGGTTCCCTCTCTCCAGAAAGCCACTCCTCCTGCTCCATCCTGGCAACGGCAAAGCTGCTACCTGGAGCCCCTCAGCAGCCAGTGAGTCCTGCCACTCAGCGTGGCCACTTAGTGTAGTCCTGATCACCTCCATCCATGTGGAAACAGTAGCCACGGAACACCACATACATGACTGAAAGTGGGTAAATTTAGGTTAGATATTAGGAAACAATTCCTCACTATAAGGGTGGTGAGGTAATGGAACAGGTTGCCCAGAAAGGTTGTGGATGGCTCCATCCCTGGCAGTGTTCAAGGTGAGGTTGGACGGGGCTTTGAGCAACCTGGTTGAGTGGAAGGTGTTCTGTCCATGGCAGGAGGGTTGGAACTGGACGATCTTTAAGGTCCCTTCCACCCCAAACCATTCTGTGATTCTGTGACACACTTGCCATACAGGGAAGGCAGTCCCATCACATGCCTGAGCTGGAAATGCCGAGATGAACTTCTTTGTACTGTAATACTAGATTGTAGGACCTGCTAGACACCAGATAAATGTTATTAATTTCCTAGGAATTAGAGAGGCCGAAGAAGGAGAGAGAGTGGTGCAGGACTGGGGCACTGTTGGTTTATTCCACCTGCTGGTTTTTGGCAGATGTTGACTTGAATTTTCAACACCATGATAATATGCTTTGATTCTTTTCTCACCTCTTTTTTGATGGGTCATGCTAGTGCCCAGAATACAGTTCCTGACCATTGCCAGCAAGGCTGCTAGCCCTCTGAGGAGACCAAGACTAGAATGTGGGAACACCTCCCCACTCCTGTCTCACTGGATAAGAACCCCAGAGTATTGAACAAGGGATGGCTAGAGGACTAGCTGGGACAATAAACCATTGGTCTGTCTGTTTAGTGGTAACAAAGATGTAGTATCTTCCAAAAGACCCCCCACCATTGCTGTATTATTTATAGACTGTTGAATAGCCATTGGCAAAACCAGAGCTTTGCAGGTATCTGAGTTTAGCTGTAGGGTTACAGGCTGATTTTAGAAAAATCAGTTCTCTCCAGATCACTCATTCTTGTATTTTTGTTAAAGCCTAAAGTCCGGACTGGAATAAGTAAACCTTACAATGTCAAGCAGATCAAAACCACCACAGCTGAGGAGGCAGAAGAAGCTATTAGATGTCTTATGGAAGCTAAAGGAGGTGAGCACAGAAATCTTTATTTAAAGAAAACTGCAGGTATGTTCATCCGTTCTATCATAGCCCAGAAGCACATATTTCTATTCATAAACTCACCTGAACACTGACATACACATTCAGGCAAGGTTGTACTTGGTATTCTCTGACAGGTTTGATAACACTAACCTTCATTTCCAAGATGACTCAAGTTGTGTATTTCATTTTAGAACCTGTTACTAAGAGCACCTCGGGCTATTTATGTCCAGATTTAGTCTGAAAATTAAAAGATAAAGATGGGACCTTACTAAATTGATGGTACCTGTGTTAGCTCAGGGTTGCATAAAGGATGTTTGCTGCTCTATTTGGTGAATGCTCACTAGTCCAAGCAGAACTAAAAAGCAAGTACAACAGTAGGAGAAATAATATTTGGGCAGCAAGTATAGTTGTAACCTGGACAGAATCTTGCACTACTGTAGCTTGAATAGCTGAGCTAAAAAAACCACTCTGTGTTCAGACTGTCTAATCCTTGGAGAAGCGCTTCTTGCAAGAGCAAGTTAGAGCAGGAAACCAGCTTACGTACTGAAACTTAGGTGGTGTTGAATACACCTTCCAGGGTTGCAAGTCGTCCTTCTGCTGATGCTGTATGAATGAGAAGGAATGCAGCATGACTCTGAGATAGCTACCTGAGTTTGCAACGCTCTCAGTTTAGAAAGAAAATATCCCTTTTCATGTGTAAATGGAGCAAATGCAGTCTGGAATAATCCAGTTTAATTAGAAATATCATAAAGGCATCTTAATATTTGTTCCTCAGAAAGTACTGTTCATTTGGCTTTGAAATCACGTTTAGTCTCCATTGATTTTGAAATTCACATTAAGCATTTCACTCAGGAAGCTTGTCCTGTCAGCATCACTTTCAGTCCCTTGTGCTGTACAACCAGTTGGCATATATATATGTTCTTCCCAAAGTACAAGATGTGCTTAGCAGCATTACCTTGATTTTCCAGATAACGAAGCCAAGGCAAAAGGAGACTCACAACTTGAGTGAGTCCAGTACTGCTGACCCGCAGCCAGTGGTTTTTGCACTTGGCCAAATGGTGGCACAGCACTGCTGACTTGGCATGAAATTATTCCAGGCAAGGGAATTTCTCCCTAACTGCCTTGTAGAGATGTGACGGGATTGCAAAGGTCTGGGTTTATTTCTAAAACCTGACTTCCTGACCTGAGCCAGCCCTTTAGGCATGCACTTTTTAGGAAACATGACTGAAAGAAATTACCTCAAAGCTACATTCTGATCAGGCCAAGACACTATTTGGTTTTGCATTTCAGGACTACAGGAAGATGCAGTAAAGCCTGCTCCAACTAAAAACCAATTCTTCACCAAACCAGAGCCTCTTCCCAGCTTGACAAAGTCAGCATCATTTCAAGGGTCACAGGCAGGACCAGTGCTTGTGCCCCATCGCCCACCACCCAAAGTTCCAACTACGAAGAAGCCAATACCACTGCAACGCACCGGAGTCAAGGTGGAAAATGTAAGATAGTTGTAGCAAAATGCATCCAGCCTCCATTACAGAATGTGAATGATGGCAGGAGGGGTGGCCTGTTAAACAGTTTTGTGTATGAAGTCCTGTCATTTGAAGCTCTTAGCCAGCAGGCACTGAAATGATTTTGTGTGTTGTAATCACCAAGATGTAAAAATGTAAGAAAAATCAGAAAGGGAAGAGAGCCTTACTTGGCTGTATTCAGCTTTTCTATTTCTCAGTCCATTCTTTTAGATTTCGTTATTTTTCTTCCTGTTTGTCTAAAGCTTCTCAGGATTCCAGACTCATCCCTTCTTTATCACAGTGTTTACTTCTGATGGCATCATGAGTGGTCTGCTCTGTAATGATCTGAGGCAGCTTCATCATCAGTATGCTGTTCTGTATCCTGCCAGAGACATCTAACTTTGCTCACACACCTTGTAATTGGATTCAGCCTTTCACTTTGAATGCTGGATTCTACTCAATAGTTCTTAAAAATGGAAGCCTGGAGGTCTCTGTCAGGTCTCTACAATAGAGATAATAGCTCTTCACCTCTAGAGCTGCTAAAATGATTATTTAATGGTGAAAGCAATTTATGTACAAAAGAAAGACAAATATAATCTTTTATATTCTTCCTTTGACAGAACCTCTGCTAGAAAGCTCTGTTCTAAGTTGTTAGGACTCCTGCCTTACCTTCCTTTGTAAAGGCATTCATCCCTTCCCTATAATGGAATTTGTGCCTTCTGTGCTTTTCACATTCACAGAAGTAAAAAACCCAGAGCACACAGTGCGTGCCCTTTCCTTAAACACTCAGTAACAAGGAATGGTCTGGTTGTGCTGTCACCATTCCCAGGGTGCTCCTGGAAGGCACTCAGAGGGTTTGCTGTTTTGGTGTTAGTTACATGAGGAATCTATTTCAGTGTGACTCTGCTTCAGGTTTCCTCTTCTTTCTCCATCTGAGTGAGTTCAGATGGGAGTTGTGTACTTGAAAACCTCTACCCAATCCACCTCTATCATTAAGAGAGCATGCAAGCAGATGTAGGCCGCTTATCAACAACATATAGACAGAAGTGGCAGGGAATATGTCCATTATGAAATATTAACTAAATATTTTGGCTGCGTTGAAAAGCCTGTATATTTTAATACTATGAAAGAATAATAAAGAATTAAAATACTTTCATTCAGTCACAGAGAGTTGTGAGAAACCTGAAGCAGCCCTTTACCTCCTGGACTGGGCTGGCCTTCAATTATTTATATTGTTTTAAGTAGTGAATATATGCTAGACTGTAGTTGGAGAGCTTACTTTTAGCTTCTGTTCCTAGCATCACTGAGACATGACAGAGCCATTAGTGCATTTATTGGGTCAACTGAAGATAATTGTTCTTCAGCCTTATCTATCGGCATATACCCAATGGCATGTGCTAATTTTGCCCTCCCTATGCATTCTTGCTTAAATAATATTAGTCAGCAGAGATGTAACAAATAACTCCCCAGAGCTGTGTAATTGGGCCTGGAGAAAAATCCTAACAGGAAAGAGAGACTCAGAAAGAGATGTATTTCTCCTGCAGGGAGTGAACAAGTTGTAGTGTCCCTGTCCTCAGCCAGCACTCTGTAAATGAGCGTAGGTCCAAGGCACAATATGTGAGAACAGAACCAGGCAGGTGCAGTATAAAACTGCACTGTCAAGCCTCCTCTTTGTACTGCTCTTTTTCATTCCAGTACTGTCAGCTTTTCTTAGTAATGCCATCAATAAAACTTGCACTAGCAGTGACTCAGAGTTAAAGGTACCCTTTTTAGTCTCACATTTTTTGTTCCTTTTTCCCCTCAGACCACATCTACAGAAGAGCAGTTTGACCAACAGCCAGCAGAGTCTCCTTTTGGCGTTCCAGAGCCCTGTCTAGAAGCTGGACCTATTCTTACTCCGACCAGGATTACTCCAGTCCCTAAACCCAGAACCACACAACCTGGGAAGCCTCAGGAGAGCAGGGGGAGCAGTGAAAGGCAGGCCCCCTCCTCCAACATGGCCGAGGCCATTGCACTGCCTTCACAAAATGCCTCCTTTGCCCCAAAGGTACCACCAAGAAGAAAGAAGTCAGCTCCTGCAGCTCTTCATCTGCAAGTTCTCCAGGGCAGCGACAACCCGCTTTTTAGTGGGCTAATGTTCAACTCCAACAACAACAATCCCGGGCTCTGCTCTCAGACTCGGGATTCTCACAGCCCCATGCAGGCATCTCTCTCAGCTCCTACCTTCTCTACCAGCCCAGAAGACAACACAACTAAGCAGCTGGCACCCAGCATCACAGAATTGATGGCCAACCTTCAGAATCCTCCTGTACCAGGCCGGCAGCATGCACAGCTCTTGGACACCACCTTCCTTGCAGAGAACACCAATCTTTTGGAGCTGGACCTGGATAATTCCTGCCCTCTTTCTACGCAGGTGGCATCAGCTTCTCCAGCACACACTCCAGAAAGTCTAAAACACCCCAGCTTGAAAGATTTCAGTCACTGGGTTACATTTAGTGATGATGAAGACAGTAGTGGCCTGTCAGAAGGATTCAACAAACTTCTTGTCTTAGAGCAAAACAAAAATAGCTTGATGAAGGCAAATACTGATTTAGAATTGTAAAATTTTGTCCCCTTATTGTTCCTATAGAAATTGTAATTGTAATGCAACATCAATCTTTTGCACAAGGATTTTTATTTAAGGGAATAGATTATCTGTCCAGGCTACATTTCATGTTTAAACGTAAAGATTCTGCCCCTGGAGGGACATGTATATACAACCTAACCTTATCTACGGCTTGTTTGAAAAGTTCTTTATTCTAAGTTATTTCTTTTTATTAATCTTAAACATCTTAAGATGTTTTATTTCATTTCAGGTACAAATCATATATAAGAATATGTAATGATGTATGGATAAAAGATCTTCAGAAAAACATTTTCCTGTGAAATTTATATATTAATTCATTTCTGCACTTGAAATAAAGCACCCTTATCTGAAATAGCTGGACTGCTGCAGTTATTCTGGAATGGACACCCAGAAGGAGAGTAGACACCAGTATAACTACAACAGTAATGCTGGCATTGTTCTGCTGCTTACTTTCTGTTGTGCAATCAAGGCTTATGCAGTATCTTCTTGTAGATCTCAACTAGCTGCAGTATTGGCAGGCCCTAGTATTTGCCTTGTTAAACTCATTCCTGTGTTAAAGTAAAATGCACGCTGTGTGCTGTGAGGCTGTGCAGCAGAATCAGGAGAAGTGGTCAGCAAGAAATGCCTGGTTTTACTCGACCAGGCAAATGAACTTGCATATTACAACAGACCTCTGTTAAGTGAAGTGCTGTGCTGTAATAACATGCCTCAACTGTTCTGAAAGGACTTGGGGAGCTACTCAAAACACTGCTCTGACCTACAAAGAAATTAAAGGCATCCCTAGTTGGTTTTCTAGCAGAGCTTCAAACCTCACCGTAGTTTTTGTTCACAGCAAGCCATGCAAAACAACATACTTCACAATGAAATAGCACATGGACAGTGACAGTACCCAAACACTGTCATCTGCTCATGTATTAGCTATGGAAATATGGAGAGTAGTTGAGACCAGCTGATGGCTTAAGTCATTAACATATTCATGTCTTATGCTAAAAGCAGCTTTACAGGAACACACTAGTTGTGTTCCTGTTCCCATCTTGTGCTTTGTAGGAAAATGCCATGGCAATCTTTTATTCCCACAGTGCAGACGAGGAAAGAGCTGCTCTTGGAACTCAAGTCTAAGCACATTCAACACAGGCTGTTACATCCTGAAACTAAGCCACAAGCACATGACTGGGAACAGCAGGACCCTCTGGCAGTGGGGAGCAGTCTCTTGTAGCCTAATTTGCTTACACTAAAACTCACCTTGAACCCTAGACCAGTAGGCAGGTATGGGGTGGAAGGGTGTAGAACTACTGCTCTGAGTGCTCCTGATGATCATCAGCTATGCAATCTGTTTGGTTTGTACCAGGGAAGGAGTTGCCATATGCATCCCATTCCCACCCCCCAGCAGCTGTGATAAAGCTGTGCTGCATCAGGGGATCACTGGCCATGAGCTAAGGCTAAAAACTGGAACTAGACATGGGCAACCGTACCTAAGGCTGCATTTAAGAAGCATGTGCACCACTGTAAAAAAAAAGCTGTTGCTCAGGGGCACTGTGCATCTGCAAAGGGAGCACACCTAGGAGGCAGCTGCAACACACAAAGACTACGAGGCAGCTACCACCATCTGTTCCCTGCAGGTTCTCACGACAAGAGGTTTAAAAGATGATAATGTGCAATGGTTCAGACCATGGCAGCACTGATAAGGGAAGCAGCCCCTGTTAACCATTGTGGACACCAGCCAAGTACTCCTGCGTGCCTGTCCTGCTTCTCCCTTACAGGCACCCAGTGTTCGCTTACCAGGGTGGGCTGACTCATGAAAGCATTGCTCAGCCCAACGCAGGCTTGATCTTCATAATGAAGTCATCTCTTGTTTATTAGCAAGGCAGCAGTCACGCTTCTCAGGAGCCCAAGATTTGGCAAAAATAATCCATAGTGCTAAATATGTCTTACTGCTCTTGCTGCCTTGCCTGTGCAGTAAAACTATACCTTGTGGATGCCATTTTTCAAAGCAGGCAGTTAAAAATGACAGATTGGAGCTTGTCATGGTGACTTCTTAACAGAAGCATCAAGATCTTTTATTATTAAAGGACAAAGACCATTTTTAAGCAGTTGGTGAAGCTGAAAATAATCCCTTGGTTTTTTTCCAGGAAAGATGTATTTAAAAAGTTCAGAATTTGGTGTTCAGAACTGGGGTTTTTTTTAATATGAAAATCAATTTGCTTGTTAGTGTCTTGGAAACTGGAATTCAGCAATTTTGTTACCTGTTATGCCCGTTTCACTGCCACTGCCAAATCTTGGACACAGCACGCCCTACAAGAGCAGATGCTGCCTTTTTCCAAGCACCTGCCATCCTCCTCTGTGGCCTTCCTTGCCAGGCATGCACTTACAAAATAATCCCAAATCCTTCAAAGGGCAAACCAACCAAATGCAGTGCTAAGCATCTTACCTGAGTGCCCATTTAATGTGG